>JARFXV010001084.1:0-220205 GCA_031761425.1 Cosmopolites sordidus | reverse complement strand
TCGGCATGAATTTTCTGACCTGATTAGTTTTTCGACGACAGCAGCAATATAGACATAAAATATACCCACTTTAATGAAGTGAAAAAAATATGTCTGAATTAAGATGAGCAATTGAAACGTCAGTTGTACATCAGAAGAATGGAATATTCAGCTGCTTATTCTTTCACAGTTAATTGCGCCATCTGTGTTTGAGGTTACAAACTCTTGATCGGTCGTCGTGTAAATACCAAATTTTTCAAAAAAAAATCAACACAAAATATGTCGAGAGGATTTAATTTCCGACTTGAGTTTTAATAAGTCAAAGCTGATGCTCTTACATCGTCGTATTCTACTGCCGGAAACCTATCCTGAGAGCCAGGGAAAAGTTGTCCTGCCGTGTCACATGCAGAAAGCGGGCTTTTCCGACGTTTTCAGCGACTTAAAGTATTTGTCTGCCATCTCCTGGCGAAGAACAAGTGGCCGTAGACTGGCGGGGATTTAAATCCACTTTAGGGATTAAAACCGGGTGGTGGATGTTTTTAAATACACGTCGGCGACAACACAGCCTTGAAACAGAGGAAAAAAACCTCGATGAGTGCTAAACCTTTATTCCAGCCTGTTTAAATTCGGCATTAGAGGATTTTCTCTATGTATTTTGCCTTTCTGAACGGGGGTACGCCACAGATTTTATCCCGTATTTGGATGGTTTCCTTTCTTGAAATTTTGTCGTGTTTGTTTGGGAACATGTGACAATATTTAACTTTCCTTTTAAAGCCCGATAAATCTAGAATATTTTTTGCTTGTTTCATATTGCATCCCCTGCGTTACACATTTCGTTATATTTATATACGATTTCTAAAACGATTGTTTCTATATAACGTTCTTCAAGAAGAAGTTGAATGTTTAATGTGTTTTGAAAATAATTTCACTCAAACCTTTTGTTGCTTTGCAAATAATAATATAAATATTACTTGTAATATTGTTTTTAATATGGGTTAAAGTTGAAGGCTTGATTTTTATATATTGATTATTCCTTTTCGTTTTACGAAGGATGATTTAACTCAAACCTCAAATGTTGGCCCATGGTTACAACCCTTTACTTGGAGAACCAGAATTTTATCTTAGGGTTGCCTTTCTTAGCCTAAATGCTTCAATTTTAAGGTGCTGGAAATCTGCAGGGTCCAGCTAGAAAAATCTAACGTAGCGAGCTGAATTAACAGCTATTGTAGCTGCAACTTCTTGTAGAAAATATCCCGAAAATTGCATATTTACTAATATTACATCACACAGTTAGTTTTGGATTGAAATTCTGTTGCCCAAATCGACCGTTTTGTTTATTGAAAACACCTTTTAAATGGAAAAAATTGAATTGAGGATTGACAATTCATTGCTCATTATGATGATCAAATCTTCGTTTTCTTTAAACATGTCAAGCATTACTTGAACAAATTTAAGGCGTTGTAATATTTTCCTTCAGTCAGTACGAATAAAAGCCAAAATTATTATGCAAAATACGCTTTACAGCTCGTCATCTTTTTCTTCTAGTCGTGACATCTTCAAACGAAGGCATACGGCCATCATGACTATTTTCACTTTGTTTATAGTTGCCCTAAATTACTTGGTGTATGTACAAACGACGAACTCTTGAAAATGATTCTGCAGGGAAAGCTAAAGAGGAGAAGAAGCGTGGGAAGACGAAGGGTACTTTTGCTCATGAAGCGTACCACTTGCAGTTACCGTATCATATCCCTCATTATCTCCACATTTCTCGGTGTGCGCGCGGAACCACATGAACCAGTTGAGAAATTGAGAGAGTCGCCGAGAGCCATTGATAAGAGTTTTTTGAATATTGTTTATGGATTCCGCAATTGGTCCTTGTGAACATTTTGAACTAGGTTGAAGAAGCTATTTAAGCTACCCTTGGGAAAAGCCTAACAAGGCGAAACATATGTGGAGCAAAATCTATAATAAATGTCTGAAACATTAAAAATCTACAAGTTTATAATTTTCATTGCAGAGTTACCACTTTTTACAACAGTATCGTAAACGCTCTCGTATGAACAGTGGTATGATGGATACTAAAGGCCCTCCTCTCTCTCCTAGTCCAGTATTAACCATGCATTGTACTATTTCCCATTAATAATACAGTAATACTACCTATTCCATAAAGGTACATTGGACAGACAATTTTACAATACAGTTTTGATATTGATGCAATTTTGAATTCATTCCAAGAGATTGAATATTAATCCAAAACATGGGCTAAATGAAATGAAAAATAGTGGGCTCTAAATATAATAAGCAAATCAAAGTTTTCAAGATAATATATTAATCTGTATTAGATATGATATATTTCGTCATTATATTTCATACCACTAAAAAAAATCATTTGACAAAGAAGAGTAATATATATTTTTGCAGAGAACATCGGCTCACTTGTTAGGAGTCATCCTTCGCACTGCTAAATAAGTACTTTATAGAACTGCAATTGTCAAAGTTATACTTTATATACAAGACCTATTTGTGTTAAGCTTTCAAAACAAAGCTTTAGTTTAAATAAATGAAACAAAAAACCATTCACAAAAAATTTACAACATAACTTTTTTTTGGACTTTTTTTTGGACAACATCAATAAACCTAACTGAATGTAAAGAACAAAACACTGATTAAAAGTTACTACATTTCCAGAATGTGTTCTCTCAAAGGCGATGAATATTATCCTCCGTATATATTTGGTCCAAAATTAAACCTCCTATATTATTATTCAAAATTTCAGTAAAGCACACGTCCTTTATTTTAAATAGCTCAAGTATGTTTACATTCTACGAATCATTTTAAATCTACTATGTTGCTGAATCAGATTTAAATTCTGTATATGAATAAATAACCAAACATTAATATCTAAAATTTCCACTATATTTAAAATTGTATGTATAACAATTGTTTCATATAATTTTTCATACAATTTTAAAGATTCTGTACATTTTAGATATTAATCTTTGCTTATTTATTTAAAATCAATTTCCATCAAATGTCGACTACCTCAGTTAAATCTAAATTATGATACACCAATTTCGAAATTCAAATATTTTTCCGAAGCGAAAATTGCAGTTTTTATTCTATTCATTTTATGGACAAAATCTGAATAGGCTTCCAACGAATGATTCAATAAAAATTTTTAATAAACAAGTTATATATAGAACCTTTTGAATGTTGTTCAAAAATCGTTGAATGTTACCGAACTTAATTTCATAACGGAAATTATGTCTTTCCTTCGAAATAAATAAAAAATACGTACTATTTTAATATATATATATATATATATATATATATATATATATATATATATATATATATATATATATATATATATATATATATATATATATATTTCGGTTTTCGGTTTTATTAATTTTAATTTTTTAGTAAAACATAGATATTCAAGCAAGGTGTAGGTGATTCAAATTTAAAACAGAAATATTTAAAATTATAAATATTAAGGATTCGTTTTTATTAATTTTGTTAATAATGGGGTAATGCAGCCCTACAATACATACTTCAGTATGATTTGGTTGTGTCTTCAATGAGAAAGTCAATTTCGTATTGGGCATAACATTTGAAGCTATCTGTACTTTATGCCTTTAAAGTTGGTGTGGACTGGAAATTTTCTAGCTTAAATATGATTTATGGGCGAAAAGAGTGAAAATTGTTTGGCCAAGGTTTAGTATCCGACAATTATTCAGGCATATGTACCAGGGAACAGAAAAGGTTTAACACAAAGTATACATATTTACCACCCAAAAGGAACAGTATACTCATTATACAGGGTTTAAGTACTTTCGTAAATTTAACCAAGGATTCTAACTAAGAATTAACCAACGTATATTTTCGCCTTGTTTATATCGATCTATCAGAATGCAGTTATTCTTACATTAGTCTCTTAAGGAATTATTTGAAAATAAAATAAAATATTTTTATAGTCATTTATTCCATACGTTGCCACATAGATTTGTTTTGTTTTGTTACAAAAAAACGAAAACTTACAAATTATTCTCCTTTAATGTCTAAGTTAAAATAAATTATTTGAAATGTTTTGCATCACCTCACATTTTAAATGATTCATTTCACACTGAGAGACACATGATTATTTGTTTTATTAAATGAACTCTTCAAAATGTCCACCCTCTATTCCTCGTCAAAGAAGCTTCGTTGGTTGATAAAATATTGAACAAAAATTTGGATTCCTTTTACAATATTTCGTAATATTTCTGCCTGTGTAAAAAATCATAAGGTAAAGGTGCATGGATTCTTTATATACAATAAGGGTAGAGTGATTGCTCTTTTACTGATCTATGTACAATCCATTTGAAAATATTAACTTGTTAACCAACACTTCGGCTACTTCCAGTAGAATCATTTTCAACAAGAAGTAAAGTTTGTTCTACAACTTTAGGACCGATTTCTAGCTGCCGTTCATATTTCTGAAATTTTGAAACCACACTACTCGTATCGAAAAGTCTTTGAGGAACTGTCTGAAAACGATGATCTCAATGATCTGAAAACAGCCTTTCAGGATATCATTGTTCTCAAATTGGGTTAGCTGCTTTGAAATTTTAAAGAGGTTCTAAGTAATTTAGAACCATATCCTGATATTCGCATAGAATATAATTTTTGGGTTATAAATCGGGCTTTGGTGCACGCACTGAAACACTGAAATAATTTTTGTCGGAATTTTAAAATAATAATCTTTGTCGTGGCAATATTGATTGCGACTTTGCCATATCCTTCAGGGTTTTGCCATCTCATGCCATGTTCTTTAGTTTATTTCTAGTTTATTTGTTAAATAATAACAAATTAATATTTGCCAAATGGTCTTTTTTACATATTTACTTAAAATATTAATTCTTTTCATAGCACTTTGACTTGTGATTTTAGACCCTTGTTGTAAGGATTTTTTTTTTTTTCTTTAAAATGATGAGAAGAATCGTTTAACAGCTATTGTAGCTGTTAAAATTTCTTTTGTTATGATTATGGTGAAGTATTGTTAATATGCTATTAAGCTAAACAGAATTATTGTGGTTCTGTTAGATCTCTCAAAATTCTAAAATGACGAGCTAAAAGAAAATAACTAGGTCTCAAACTAAGCCAAATGGTCGTAAATCAAAGCTATCAATAGGCAGCGAAGTGTAAAAAGTTATCCTAAATTAATACAAAATTATCCTAAAACCTGTTTGGACATATGGTATCCAACTACGGGGCACCGCCAGTAACTCCAACTTTTTTACAAATATTCCATAACAAAGTATTACGAACCATTGTTGATGCTCCCTATTACGTTCCCAATGAAGTTATTCAACGTGACATTCCAGTGAAATGCGTAATAAAGAAACTGTTCATCGGCTTGGTGTTAAGTAGAGTGAAACACTGTCAGTGCACCCTAATGTGTTAGCCACTCAATTAATTTATGCACACGTCAATGAAGTGTGCAGATTGAAACGTCAGCTGCCACACGACCTGACTGCAGATCTCAGATAAGCCTAGACTTTAAGACAAATGCATATAAACTCAGATAGACAAATAAACTTTAGACTTATTGCCCACTCGGCAGATTGCAAAACTCTCTGAGAGTAAAACAAAAGTATTGGACATTAATGGCTTATATCATTAGGATAATATGTATAAGATGGTCGAAGGACGTAACGAACCGCTCTTAAATTTTTTGCAATACGAAATCCACATGAAAATATCGAACAATGTGCGTGATGTTTTTTTTTCGAAGATGACGGTTAATCGACATTTACTTGCGATGGGCTTGGGTGTTCCGTCCTATAGCCCACCACAAGGCGCGTTGTTTAGAACACTGCTCAGTTAAAATTGAATAGGGCCTGGAATGGCACTTTATTTGTTTTAGTGATGGGTTTAAATTTTGTTTAGGTATTTATGATCGACGTAGAAAGGTAATATGTTTTCGAGGTAAAAAACAAAGTTTTACATTCGCATTAGGAGTACAGAAATCACTTCAAGAATATGAGGAGTTGGAAATATTTGTTTAGACAGCTCTGGTAACTATCAGAAAAAGTTTAAATGCAGTCAATTATGTATCATTTAAGTTCCATGTTAATAATGCCAGACCCCGTACAGCTCACATACAGTACTATTTGTAAAAGAATTTCCATTAGTGACACTGGACTGGCCGCCGAGATTTTCAGATTCATCACGGATACAATATGTGATATAACATTCGTCGAACTCTTGAGTAATAGCCCTGGCAGCCAGAATATTTAAATGACATATGTGTACAAAGCGACCAGAATACTACAACACGATACAATACAAATTACTACAAGACCATATAGGTTATTAGGAAACGGATTTTTGCTCACAGCTTATCAGCGTATTTAGTCGTAGTCGTACATCACTTGCTTCGGACCTATCGGTTTATTAATGAATCAT
Source organism: Cosmopolites sordidus (assembly GCA_031761425.1). NCBI lineage: Eukaryota > Metazoa > Arthropoda > Insecta > Coleoptera > Curculionidae > Cosmopolites > Cosmopolites sordidus. Next base: position 213,773 of record JARFXV010001084.1, on the reverse strand, counting down.
CATCAAATCAAAACTTTAAGAACCATCGAGTGGTAACCCATATATATATATATATATATATATATATATATATATATATATAATTATATATATATATATATATATATATATATTTTTTTTTTTTTTCTAAATCATTCCGGGTGTCGATCAGTTGATTCTGTGAAGAGTCACGACGTTTCGCCAAAATCGCATTTGGCATTTTCAAGTGTCGTCCGCTTCGACTGAACGGTTCAACTGGCATGCACGTGTCGTTGTGCTCGCTTTTATAGTCGGCCGGCGACTGCGCAGATTATGTCGGGGTAGCTCGGGACTATTTGCGGCGCTCCGGCAACGCTGTCGGTCGTCCATTTATTGATTTTTCTACCTCGCCGCCACATTGCTTCTTTTTTCAGAAGGGATTTCCATACTTTTGAAATGTTGCGAGCGTCGTTTCGCGTATTTAGCTCACCTCTTTCTTCTATTTCAAGGTCTTCTCTGATTGCTTGGACCTTGTAGTTTTCAATATTCGCTATTTCTTTGGCTCCTTCAAAATTCATTTTATGTCCTGTTTGTAGATGGTGCTGGAACAGAGCTGAAGTGAAAATGCCAAATGCGGTTTTGGTGAAACATCGTGACTCTTCACAGAATCAACGGATCGATATCCGGAATGATTTAGAAACATTATTACCCATATATATATATATATATATATATATATATATATATATATATATATATATATATATATATATATATATATATTATAAAACTATCAAATAATGAAAAAATGACAAAACTATCTTAATAATGAAAGTATTGGTCATCGTTAACTATTACTTTTTACAATTTTTCTGTGAGAGAATTGATTCCGCGCCAAAACAACTTTTGCGCGTTTTCCGGGGCCAACAATTCATAAAGCCAAATTTTCACTTCGATAAATAAGGGGCTAAATCTGGTATGTGGGTGGTTAGGATGTCCCTTTTAACGTTTTTCAAATAGTTTTTTACACATGTTGCAGTATGGTGGGGCCGAGTATTATCTTCTTGAAAAATTATTTTATCGTGTCTTTGGCCGTATTCTGATCGTTTTTCGTCCGATGCTCGGTTCAATTTTATCAATTGTTGTCGGTATCGATCGCCAGCAATCGTTTCACTAGGTTTCAGCAGTTCGTAATATACAGCTCCCCTACTATCCCACCAAATACATAACAAAACTTTATTTCTATGTATATTGCGCACTGGTTATGATGTTGAAGGCTGGCGTGGATCTAGTTATGATTTTTTGCGCTTTGGGTACTCAAAATAGATCCACTTTTCATCACATGTCACAACTTGGTATAAAAAAACTTTTTCTTCTCTGTCTGGCAAGCAAAAATTCACAAGTTGTGTTTTGCCTTTCAATGTTTCTTTCCTTCGATTCATATGGAACCCATTTTCCTTGGTTCTAGATCTTTCCCAATGCGTGTATACATTCGGAAAAAATGGTGAATCGGCCAACATTCAATGCATCTGCCAATTCTGTCAATGCATGAGTTGAGTCTTCATCCAATAATGCTTACAAATCTGCATAATCAAATTTTTTTCGGCTGTTTTGGACGCACCTTGTCTTTATTATCAAAATCACCACTTTTAAAGTGTTTAAACCATCGTTTACAAGTTTTTGAGTTAGAACATGTTCACCATAAGTTTCAATCAACAAACAAAACCTTATTTCTATGTATATTGCGCACTGGTTATGATGTTGAAGGCTGGCGTAGGCCTACCAATGATTTTTTGCGTTTTGTGTACTCAAAATCGATCCACTTTTCATAATATGTCACAACTTGGTACAAAAAACTTTTTCTTTTCTGTCTGGCAAGCAAAATTTCAATATCTCTTTTCTTCAATTCATATGGAACCCATTTTCCTTCGTTCTAGATCTTTCCCAATGCGTGTAGATGTTCGGAAATGGTGAATCGGTCAACATTCAATGCATCTGCCAATTCTTTCAATGTATGAGTTGAGTCTTCATCCAATAATGCTTACAAATCTGCATCTTCAATTTTTTTCGGCTGTTTTGGACGCACCTTGCCTTTTTAATCAAAATCAGCACTTTTAAAGTGTTTTAAACCATCGTTCACAAGTTTTTTGAGTTGGAGCATGTTCACCATAAGCTTCAATCAACAAACGATACATTCAGTAGACGTTTTCTTTAAATGAAAGAAGGTTATTAAACTTCCCAGCAAAACGTCTTTTTCTGGTACATTATTTGACATATTAAAAGCTAGGAAAAACATTTTTTTTGCACAATGGCAATTCATTTTATTAAACGAACTGACTTTTGGTGGCGTATGTTGACCGTAGACGTCATTATTAGTCTATACCAACAAAGGTATTAGTAACGGTATCTTTTAGTCAAATCAACATTATTAACCGAAACACCTATTTTATTTGGAAGATGTTATTTACATTACAGATTACTGCCGGAAGTATATGAAAATTATTTATATCTTTTTGATATATAAATAATTTATATGACTTGTAGGTACATGGAATGACTGAAGAATAACATAAATGTAAATTAAGCAATGTTAGCAGTTCATTGTCGCCCCGTAGAATTGTTAATAAACACATAACTGTTTAAAATGTTTATACGTTTTAAGCGTTACTATACGTTAAATATATGAGGTCGTTGTGAATGAACGTGTTAACATAAATTTTCGAGAAAGTACTCTTTCAAGTGGAGATGTGTTTTACGCCCAGAGACGTCAAACCGCTTGAAAATAACCTTTATCTTTTTCAATGGACCCCCAAATATTTCCTTTTAAAGGAGAATTATTTTTTAAGTACTGTAGCTGATAAACTGCCTATAAAAAGAGAGAATTTATTACTATGAGATTATTCTTGAAAAGTAGTTTCTTTTTCATATATAAATAACGTAAACTTTTATTAATCTTTTAAATCAGGACAATTATTTATTGTCACTATTTATTTATATATATATATATATATATATATATATATATATATATATATATATATATATATATATATATATATATATATATATATATATATATATATATATCATCATCATCATCATCATCAGCCCGTATCGATCCACTGCAGGATGAAGGCCTCTTCAGCATGCTTCCAACCTTCACGGTCCTGGGCTTTCCTCTGCCACTCGGGTCCAATATACTTAACGATGTCATCAGTCCATCGTGCTTTCGGTCTTCTTCGCGGACGTTTGCGATCAAGCGGTATCCACTCCAGGATTGCCTTGGTCCATCTGTCGTCCCATCGCCTCGCTATATGGCCTGCCCATCTCCATTTCAACTGTTTTACTCTTCCAATGATGTCACAGACTTTTGTTTGTTCCCTGATCCATGCGCAGGACTTTCTGTCTCGTCTTGTAATGCCAAGCATACATCTTTCCATTCCCCTCTGTGCCACCCGAAGTTTTTGAATTGATTGCGATGTGAGTGTCCAGGTTTCACTTCCGTATGTCATAACGGGTAGAACGCACTGATCGAATACTTTTCTTTTCAGGCAAAGTGGGAGTCTGCTCTTAAACACTATGTTTAAAAACTATGAACTATGTACCAAATGCCTGCCAGCCACATTTAACACGCCGTTCCACCTCCCGGGCGGTATTCCCCTCCATGGAAATCCTCTGCCCAAGATATACAAAGCTGTCCACAATCTCTAAATCCCTTCCTAAAACTGAAATTCTTCTGTCCTGAGCGAAGTTATTGAACATAACCTGACTCTTTTTCAGGTTTATTTTCAAGCCAAATGGTTCGCCAGCCCTTTGCAGTTCTTGTATGCGTCTTTGCAGCTCCTCTGGGTCTTGTGAAATGAGAATAATATCATCTGCAAATCTAAGATGGTTTAAGTTTGCACCATTGATCTTTACCCCATCCTGTTCCCAATCCAGTTTACGGAACACTTCTTCAAGGCCAGCCGAGAAAAGAATAGGCGATATTGCGTCACCCTGCCGTACACCTCGTTCTATATTAATTCCCACTTCAAGATCATCAAGGTGAATTGTGGCTGTAGCTAATGTAGGCTGTATATATATATATATATATATATATATATATATATATATATATATATATATATATATATATATATATATATATATATATATATTCAAAAGATCTCAATTTTTGAAAAAAATCGTAATTTTTTTGGTGTTTTACCCATAACTTCTTGAAAAATGGACAAAGTTAGACCTTTTTTTTTTCAAAATGTGCAATTTTTTATGCACTTTTTTGAAAAATATACAAAATAATTATTTAGAGTGTTTTTACCCTCGATTTTTAAGTTTGAATTTTAAAATAATTTTTTGAAACAGAGTGTATACTTTGATCTTTTATAAAATGTTTTACCTTACACTTCGGTCCATTTAACAATATTTAAGCTTAACTTGATCGTGGGATATCCATAATTACAATTATATTTTAATTTTTAATTATCTGAAATTTTTTTCTCTATAGATCAAAATTAAAACCAATTTTTGTTGTTAAATATTCATTTTTTATTTATTTTGAATTAATTTTTAAACTTTTCCGCCAATAGCAGGTGTTTAAAATAAATAATCAGTCTTTTAGTTCATATAAATACAATAATAATAAAGGTTTCCATCTAATTGCGCGTTCTTTCGAAAATTTTACAAATTCGACTATCATTCGCACGAACTCTTTAGCAAGTATTTTTCCATTGCCAATTGGAATGATTGAGTACAATTTTTCTGTCCCCGTGATTGATTTTGCAGTAATGTATCGCTAATCTATGCTTCTCTTGCATCCAAATAATATTGTGCCGGCGGAAATTTCACTTCAATATTTGATAAACTATTTGGTTTGGATACCCATTTATATAATTCTTGAACTTATTTGCTATTGATTGGTCGTTAAAAGCTTGCTCTCGCTGCAATTTTGCTTACCTTTCCTCCAATGCCATCACATGGCCTTCCATGGCCTTTTTCAAAATAATGCTATTCAGCATCAATCTTAAAACCTTCGTCGTGATAATATATGTTTACATTGATTTTAAAATTTTTAAATTGCTGCGGATTACCTTCAGAAAAGTGAAAAGTTTTAGCCGCATAGGAAAGCAATTCTTTTATGAAATCGGTAACAATTTTGACATATACATGCACACCGATTGGATCATGATGATGATCAGCCGTCAGAATGAGTAAGTTCCCTGTTCTCCTTGAAAAAATTTTCAACTGGAAAAATCGTTGCTTGATTATCGTTCCAATGAAACCCCGGAGCTGCGTTCTGAATTACAAAGGCGTAGTTTTCAACAAAGTTACAAATTGCTAACAACCCATCTTCGTAACAATTCTTTTGAAAATTTCTTATAGCCAGATTTTTCTTTGATATTGATATCACGAGGCAAAACATTTACAACATAATCACAAAATATGTCAACAAATTCTGATGAGCTCTTAATAACTGTCTAAAGCCTACAACGATGATTTGAAATCCAATATTTATATGTGATATCGATCGTGATACAGCATTTTCATCAAATAAGACGTCTAATAAATCTTTAAGAACATCGATTCCTGAGCACTTCTCAGATTTTTCAAAATAACGATCGGAGATAGTATTATTTTAAGGCAATCACTATATTGAATTAAAGGCGCTGACCCATGATAAGTTAATGTTGCTAAATTAGAATATGTTGCAGAATAAAATTCCACCACTCTTGTAATTGTATAGAAGCTTGTCTTAAACTCTTTTTGCATGTTCTTCTAACTTTAATGGGTTAGTTACAACACATATCAAACCGATGTTGAAATTCCATAATTAAATATTAATGAAAAAGCACTCAAATAAAAAGTACACAACTGACTAAGCTAAAATTTCTCAAAATTGACGTGAACATCTCACGATGAAACCACATATATATATATATATATATATATATATATATATATATATATATATATATATATATATATATATATATATATATATATATATATATATTTGTATATATATATATATATATATATATATATATATATATATATATATATATATATATATACAAATATATATATATATATATATATATATATATATATATATATATATATATATATATATATATACCTATATATATATATATATATATATATATATATATATATATATATATATATATATATATATATATATATATATATACCTATATATATATATATATATATATATATATATATATATATATATATATATATATATATATATATATATATATTTTATTATTATTCACGTATGGGCCCTGGTGGACCACGCGAAGTACAATTAGAGGCGTTTGTTGTTGTTAGCCTTCCTTTGCGCCCATACTAATTTCATTCTTTCGCTATGAGCTTTTTTCCTTTCGTCAGACCAAGTTGTTCCAGTCTTCCTACATTTTTCTCTCTGGCCAACCTTCCAAACGTTAACCTTGTGTCTGAAACAGCCTCTATCCTGAATTTCACTTTGTGTAATATTTGCTGATTTGCTTAGATCCTCTTTAATTGCCGCAATCCATTTAATTATTTCTACTTTAGCTCTACTCCTATTTTCATAAAATTCGACTATTTGTCTAGTTAGCCTACTCGGATTCATCCGTTTGATGTGTCCGTAAAACTTAAGTTTTCTTTTTCTCATATCGCTATGTATATCTGTATATTGTTTGATTTCTTGGTTTTCTCGAAGTCGGTGTGTTGTGCTATTTATTTGTTTGGGGCCTAGGATTTTTCTTTCCTTCTTTTCAATGTCCTCGATGTCCCTCTTTTTATTCAAAATGAGCGTTTCTGCAGCATATAGACATTCTGTCTTAATAACCGTGTTGTAATATCTCAGTTTTGTGTTTTTGGATAGGCATTTTTTATTGTAAATATTTTGTGTAAGTCTCAATGCCGTTTCCATTTTTTGACATCTACCCTTATTGGCCGCTTTTTCCAACCCATTTTCCATGATTATTTCATCCAAATATTTGAATTGAGAGACTCGTCTGATGTTACCATATTTTGTTTTTAGAAATGGTGTTCTTAGTCTGTTGCAGGTCATGTATTGTGTCTTTTCAAAGGAAATTTGGTGTCCTACCTTTTCTGCTGTTTCTTTTAGGATTTCAATCTGTTTCTGTGCCGTTAATACTTCTTGGGCTAAAATTGCTAGATCATCAGCAAACGCCAGACAATCAATTTTGATGTTGGTTCTCCCCAGTTTAATGGGCTGGTCAATATTCATGGCCGACTTTTTTTCACGCCACTCCTGTATTACTTTTTCTAGAACACAGTTAAATAAGAGTGGCGAGAGTCCATCCCCTTGTCTCACACCAGTTTTAATTTCGAAGGGCTCTGAGATGTCACCCATGAATTTAACTTTTGACCTCGTGTTAGTTAACGTTGCTTTAATAATTGCCAGCGTTTTCAGACCTAGTCCTTGTTCTTTCAAGATTCGGAATAAAGATTCGCGGTCAATAGAATCATATGCTTTTTTGAAATCCACAAATGTACAGACAAGATTTTTATTGTACAGTTTTTGATGTCTTAGAATCAACTTTAGATTCAGGATCTGTTCAGGGCAGGATCTGCCCGGTCGAAAACCTGCTTGATATTCACCAATGTTAGGTTCTAACTGTCCCTGTGCTCTGTCTCGTAGACATTGAGATAGAATCTTGTAACAAACTGGGAGAATATAGAGAATATAGAGAATATGTAGATAGGAGATATTCCTCTATAGTTCTTTACATCCGTTCTATCTCCTTTCTTATGTAGTGGATGGATTAGAGCATCTTTCCAGTCTTCCGGAATCCGTTCAGTTCGCCAAACTTCTTGTAGAATTTTGGTTATTTCTTTGATTATACCTGGACCAGCGGATTTCAAAAGTTCAGCAGTGATTCCATCTTCACCAGAAGCTTTGTTATTTTTAAGCCGCTTGATTTGCCTAATTATTTCCTCTTCATTCGGTGGTAATGAATCTGGGTTTGTTTGTTTAGGGTTTAGTGTTGCTAATTTGTTTAAGGGCTCAGAACAGTTTAGTATTTGTTCAAAATATTTCGCAAGTTCTTTGCAATTGTCTTGGTTATTTAGAGCTAATTGTCCGTTTTCCTTTTGAAAGCATAGGCTCTGCTCTTCAATTAGTTGCTAAACTCCAGCAATATTTTCTGAGGTGGAAGGTTATCACAGTTAAACGTTCTATACTTTCATTCAGCCAACGAATTTTACTAAACCACCACGTATGATATATTAAACAGCTTAAATATTTTGTTTATGTGTTTTAAATATGATTTTAAATTAACCATATTGCTAAGCCTTTTGAATACCACATGCGAGTAAAATATATTTATATATTCATAAATTTAAATTCCATATGATGATAATTTAGAAATTCATGTATTTTTCAAAAGCGAAAATTACAGTTTTTATTCTGTTCATGTCGGGATTGGTTTTTATAAAATATTTTTTATAAACTAGTTGTATATAGAAGGTTTAATTTTTGGTGAAACATAGTTGAATGTTATCCAATTTAATTTGGTAACAGAAATTTGTATTCTTCGAAATAAATGAAAAGTGTATACATCAATAATAGGTCACATATTTCTTGTAAGCAGATTTAATTTTATATTTCATCGACATTTAAATATAATGAAAATTAATTTGCTTTAAAAATATTATGTATGTCGCAACTTAATTAAAATAGTTAAGTTTAAAGAATTTTTCAAATTAAGTCACTAAGTAATTAAGTAATTCACTTTATTTATTAATTCTTATATTGGAACCTTAGATGTGAAATATTAACCTCTCGACGTTCATTTCTATGACCTTGTTGGCATCATCAGATGAAGCTAACATGATCCCAAATATACAGTAGACCAGCATGAAAAATCTGGGATTTACGAAACTAGTTGTCAAAATTTTGATCAAAGTTATATTAGACAAACTAAAAGATCCATATTAACCAGGTATAAAGAACGCCTGATGAACGCGTGTCGAGTAGTTTAAAAAAGCGATTTGTTGTTTAGTGGTAAAATTCTAACTAATAATATGGTTTTGGATGCATATAAAAGCATCCAACTAACAAAACGTAAGAAAACCATGAACCGAGGTTAAGGATCAATTTAATTTAGATAACTTTTAGAATTGTTAATGTAACGCTTGGTTAACTTCGTAGATAATGATTTTTACACGCTTCGATATGTACGGTTGTCATATAAATAGAGCACAGTTTAGTTTTAGAATTAGATTGACATTAACATGGTTAGCAAAACGCGGACCGAGAAGTTAAAAGAGAGATCTTTTTGAGATTAAGGAATTATTTGTTAACGTAGTACTGTCAAACGAGGTATTGAGTTTATAGTTATATTTATGTTGTAAAAATGTATTAATTTTTATATGTTGTGATATAATTTCAATAAATACAATATACCATGTGATCAATATTAACCGGGACTGAATCATTTAAACCGCGCGCGTACAACCGTATGTGATACGTGTGAAGTTTGAGGGTGATAGTCAATTAGTGTGTGCTTGGCAGATGTTTGTTTGTGTCACGAAAAGTTGCGCTTCCGATTTTTATTATGGATAAAAAAGTGGAACAAAGAGTTTGTGTAAAATTTTGTGTTTCCAATGGAAATTCTGGAAAGGTTGCATAGAAAATGTTTCAGATAACCTATGAGGATTGTTCCATCTCAAAAACCAGAGCATTTGAGTGACATAGAGCATTTAATAAAGGCCGTGAGATAGTAGAAAACTTGTCCCATAATTGTGCGTTTTTTTTGGACCAAACATATGACGATAATGATCGCTCAAGCACCCTATTCGCCCGATATGGCCCCGTGCGACTTTTTTCTCTGCTCCGTGAAATGCGTTTTAACTCGACTGAGGACATTAAAAAGAAATTCGCTGAAGGAACTAAAGGCCATTCCGGCCGAGGCGTACTCCAAGTATATGGATGATGGGATTGGCATGCATATATTAAATCAAATGGAGCCTATTTTGAAGGCGACAATAAAGATTTCTATTAAAATTACAAAACATGTGTTTAACCACTCCCGGTCAATTTTGATCACATGGTACACAGAAAACCCGTTGGAAATGAGTGTAACTCTTCTCCAATATGAGAAATGTACCAATTTAAAAGTATACCACTGTTTGATTATGATTGATTCATTTGTAGCGACTGATGACACTAATTTGTAAAGAAAAATTGGCGAATAATTATTGTGGTGAGCCATGGTGCGTTATATACACCAATCCAGGAATTGTTTTGTCGCAAATCTGCACGTTTGTCGAATTAACTCATGCAAATAATGCATGATGCTTAAATAATATTGTTTATTAACTGTTTGGCCAGTTGGAATGAACTGCTTCTGGACAATACCATGATAATCGAAGAAAATAGTTAACATGATTTTGATTTTTTATCGGTTTTGACGTGGTTTTTTTGGTTCATCTTTAATGCATCAGCACTAGAAACTTTTGTCAGATATCAAGGACATCCATACCAACTAAAAAACAAATAGTTGTATCGATAGATAAGGAAAGAATTGCACAGTATTCACTTACTTTCTTGATCATTGGAGTGTATCTTGTACACAGTCAAAGCTTCTTATTCAATGTGCCGTTATTCGCGATTTTAGTATTCGCGGATTAAAAAATTGTAGCCACTTCTTGTATTCGCGGCTGAAAATTTCTTTTTGGTGGATCCAAAATAAATGATGCATATTATATTTTTAGAATAATATATATTTATTTACCCGTGACCTTTCCAAATAAACAAGTATCAAAGTATTTAAAAACAAACAAGTATTATTTGCCGCTGCCATATGTGCCGCCGGGTTACGCTTGACTGTATGGTTTTTGATAAAAGCCGCCTTCGCGCGATCGGCGCCGAATGTTTTGTTTAATTGCTTCAACTTGTCATTGGTCGGAGTAAGTTCGAGTGTATATCATGTGTCTCTTTTGCTTTGTTTGCGATTTATAGTATCGAGTAAAAGCAAAGGAAAATTTGTCGTGTTGCCGCTTAAGGTAAAGATAGAAATGCTTGACCGTTTACTTCTTGGCGAGTCGTTTACATCTATATTACTTTTTTTTATGTCAATGAATCAACAATACGACCTATCAAAAAATCGGAATCACTATCAGCAAAAATTGTTCATGATCCAGCAATTGAAAAAAATGGAAGCTGCATTAACATTATGGATTGAAGACTATCGCCAGTAGAGATTGCCTCTAAGTGGTGCTATACTCCGTGAGAAAGAATTTCAAGCATCGGAGGGTTAATTCAATTAGTTCAAGATGCGACAATCACTCCATATCATGCAAATTGTTGGGAAAGTTGCATCTGCAGAGCCTTCAGCAGCGACAATATATCCAGAAGAATTTTCAAAGTAAATTGCTGATGATGGATATAAACTTGAATAAGTATTTAATGTAGACGAAACAGGCTAGTTATGTAAAAGAATACCAAACAAAATTTTATATCCAAAAGTGAAAAGTCCACCACAGGTAGGTTTTAACGGAGCAAAATATTCTAATATATCAGGAGATTGTTTAATTAAGCCACCTATGTTTTACATATCGCTAAATCCGTGATGATGAAAAATGAAAAATCAAAGCACTGATAACCTACCAGTGTTTTGGTGTTTAAACAAAAAAAAAGTGGGTTACAAGTGTCATTTCTTGTGACTGGTTCTGGGATTGTTTTGTTCCTGAAGTTGAAACTTATTTGAAGAAAAATAATTTCGATTTCAAGGCAGTTTTAGTTTTGGACAATGTTCCAGGTCACCCTCGTGAGCTTGAAGCTATGTATCCAAATAAAAAGGTGATATTTTTGTCTCTTAACGCGACGGCATTTCACCAACCTATGAACCAATGAATAATCGAGGTCTTTAAGCTCTATTACGTTAGACAAACCTTTAAAATCATACTACACACCATGGAATGTAATCCGAATATGAATGTTATGCAATGCTGTGATTGTCGACATAATTTAAGTGCAATGTTAACATAAAAGAATCATTGCAAGAGGTGAAGCCATACTCATTGAAATCATGCTGGAACAAACTGTAGCCTGATCTAACTGTTGGTAATGATGAAGAATCCGTGCCAATTCAAACATTAACTGAAAACATTGCTCAAGTTGCGAATGGCATAAAACGAGATGGTTTCGAATAGACCGAATCAAGTGATATTCATGAAGATTTGACTGAAACCGACTTGAAGAAGAAGCCCTAACAAGCATTGAAAACGTGGTATTAAACTTGAAAAGCCTGAGTGAAGGTTTACGAATGACAAATGATCTTTGTGATTTCTTCATAAAAATTGATCCGTCTGAAAAGAAGTCTTTAAAAGGCAAATTGTTAATGCCACACCCGATTACAAATCCAAATTTAAAGACCACTTATAGCGGCAAAACAAAAAATACATTCTTTAAACCGTTGCCTTATTACCCATAAATAAAAACTATGCAACGTTTTCATTTATCGGTCGGAGGCTACTATATTAAGGACAATAATTTGCGAAAAAACCTCGTATTTAGTGCAATCATGAACTACCCATCTTAACTGTGAAAATGTCCTTTACTTTTCGAAATTTATTATCTATAATTATGTCTTTATCGTACTGAATAATTCCTCGATTCCACGATCTCTTCAAACTATGAGTTTTGAAGTGCATGTAGCCATTTTCGTTCCAAAACTTATCGAAAACGAGTCGTGCGTCCTTTTCAAAGTGGAATTAAAGCTTTATGAAAGATTCGAAAAGTTGATGTCTGCGACAAAATATAATTAAATTTTAGAGCAGATGAATTCTGCAGGCTTCCGTTCGAAGACAATGGCTCTCGAAGGCTCGGCTAGTTTAAAATTGTTCCATCAAAGGATTTTTGCCTCTATTTGTAACGCAAGCCGGATTAGAATTTATTCCGAAATTGTTTGATTAAATTGTTAGTGGGCGAAAGTCGTTCGACGAACTTGGGAATTTTAATTGATTTACTCAGGTGTAAGTAATGTTTGATGAGAAAAGCTTGAGAATGGGGTAAAATACGGAAACAGAGGATTGTTCGAGAAGTTATTTCTGATCGATGTTGATAGTTGGATCATACGTTTATTGAGTATTTTATGAAAATTCGATCGCTTCGCCAACATTATTTACGAAGCTCTAAATTCTAACCAAGGCATTTGGAAAAAATTACTATATATATATATATATATATATATATATATATATATATATATATATATATATATATATATATATATATAGTAAGTATACCTTAAAAATACTATTTGAATAAATGACACTATTAAATTGACAATGTGTCAAATTTTTCCTTTGCATGGCACAGAAATATCAATTTAAAAAAAAAACTTGTAATGTGTGTATAAACCAAAATAATGGAAATATTAAAAATTTTAATGTTGTCATGAAATCGGTATGTGAGGTTATAATAATATTCTGAACAACTTTTTCTAATAGCTTTTTTCGATATCTCTAACGAGAAGCAAAATATAGCGAAAATACCCTGTTTGTGAATTCGTCGTAGGCTGAGTTTAAAGTTCAGATTTCAGTTGAGTATCTTAAACAATGTGACCGATCAATATGTATGACTATGCAAAATTTCAAATCTGTATACCTTCAAATAGCGAAAAATATGGGGTTGTCTTCATCTTAAATGCGGCACACTGTATATATATATATATATATATATATATATATATATATATATATATATATATATATATATATATATATATATATATATATATATATACAGTGTATGTGTATGTAAACATATATATATATATATATATATATATATATATATATATATATATATATATATATATATATATATATATATATATATATATATATAATATATATATATATATATATATGTTTGTTGCTTGACTGGGAGGAAGCCCCACCCATCCCTTACATTGGAGGGCACATCTGTTTGGTGGTTAAACTCATCAGGGTACCGATATATACTCTTTCGCCAAGTATAGGAGTCCCTCTCTACAATCAAACAACCTATATTGTTGGCGCTTTGGATGGCGGATGGGGGAACGACAAAGCACGAACGTGGAGCGCGTATATATCATTCTCCACGAGCCCACTTAATTATTTTTTGATCAGACCTGGTAGTTACCCGAGGTTAGACGGGCCACGAACGGTCTCGCCTAGTTTATCAAGCGCGACCGTTTACCACAGGATGGCAGTGTTGCATGTGATTGCAGCAACCATTCGACATGGCCGATTTATATGGTCATGGCTTTAGTCGTTCCCTTCATCCGCTCTCCAGGAGTTCAGCTTGAGCCCAGCTGATGACGGCTTAAGGCTAGAAACCGGTCCTGGGAGACGCTTGCTGGCGCTTTGGATGGCAGATGGGGGAACGACAAAGCACTAACGTGGAACGCGGGTGTATTTTCTTTGTTTTTAATACCCTTCTCCACGAGCCCACTTAATTATTTTTTGAATATATGTGTATTCTTGTAAAAAAAGTTTCATATAGAACGGAATCCAAATTCAAAAGAATACGTTTATTAGTTTTTAAACGAGTCTGGATATTATTGATTTAAATAGTTGAATTATGGAAAATATAGTGAATGTTTGAAATAGTATGGAATACGAAAACTATCATAAACATTTAATAAACGTTAATAAAATGTTAGTAAAGTTTATGCATACCATAGTAATAAATTCTTAAGTGGTAGTAACTAATTTGATTCGATAAAAATCGCAGCCGCATTATCAATTTCTACCTCGTACAAAGCTGGCTGTAATTTAATTATCTCTTCCGCGTTTCGTGCCAAATAAAGACCTTATTTTACTTTCAGATAAACCGAATAATTATTATAGCCTATCTCCAAAACCGCGGCGGCCTTTTTGTTGTTATACAAGGGTACATTGAAAATTTCTCATTAATTCAATGAATAAAACATATTTTCAATCAATGTAAATCATTTTTGAAAAATAAGAAATCTTTGAAAAGTGTTAGAATCTTGGTAGAGCACCATAACATTGTATGATTAGCCTGTTATAATTCTCAAAGACATACCTTTTTCTGGTATACTTGATTAGCTTTTTGTAGACAAGGAGAAATATCAAGCATGGTTCAGAAAATTTCCCTAAAATAGTCAATTTTTTAAATATGAAGCTGGTCCCAGATGAGAATCCAGTTTGTTTAAAAAATTAAGTGAATTCCTTTTGGCCATAATCTTATACTACATAATCTAAAATCTAACTTCACAAAAAAATTATATTTATTATAATATAATATAATGATATGGTATTTTTTACAGAAATATCTATTAAAATAGTTATAAATCTACAAAAAGTTGAAAGAAGATCTGAAATCTGACTAAGCAGAATTAAGAAGAAACAATCGCATACAATGAATTACTACTAATTCTTTCTATATTAAGATCATATTCTGGGGAACAGAAATTGCGCAAAATTCAGTGTACCTATTTGAATCAAACTGAAAATACCATATATTCACCGTACAGCATATTTTGAACACAAAAACTGATATACTCTTTGCTTATTCACCTCTTTCTGTATGCGATTGCAATTCTTCGATTGCAATTTCTATGTGTCCAAAGTAAACAGTGTAAAAAATTTTATTTTTGTCATTTTATTATCATGAGGCTAGGAAGAATTTAAATTTTGTTTAGGAGGTCATGATGGGCATGCGATATAATGGTCAGATTGCCAGATATTTTCGTGATGATAGGTGACATTTAACTTAGTTGTATGATATTTGAATGCCATACAACTATCACTCCAACATTAGCATATGAGGGGTATATGCTTGGAAAGCAAGCTGCTAGGCATATTCCTTCAAATCTCATCTCTCAAGAAGATAACATTAGACTGCATACGGTTCGTCACAGAGTGTTTTAGATTAAAGGTATTTTGATTTTTTATGATTACCATAACTTTTAGAATTTCATAGCTTTTATCTGCTAATTGACAATTTTTTCTATACATTTCATTCATTCAGGTAAAATTGCGAGTGGTTCACAACGATACAATCCCAAATTTAAAATTTCGGAGTATATCTATCTTTTACGGATCCATAACCCCCCTTAGGAGTTGATTTTTATAAACCCTTCTCCTTAGTGAACATCTACGACGTATGAGTAACATTCCTGCCAAATTTTAAGTGTATAACATAATTTCACATTATATATATATATATATATATATATATATATATATATATATATATATATATATATATATATATATATATATATATAAATATGTATATATATATATATATATATATATATATATATATATATATATATATATATATATATATATATATATATATATATATATATATATATAATATTAAGAACACTGAATGACGCACAACCAAGAAAGCAGGCAGGATTCAGAAGTGGATTCAGTACAATGGACCATATCCAGGTTGTCCAACAGACCATAGAAAGGCACAATGAATACACCATGCCACTGTGCTTGGCTTTTATTGACTATGAAAAGGCATTTGATTCAGTATCAACGCAGGCCATAATGGATGCATTGCTTAACCAAGGGATAGACAGAGTCTATGTGAACCTACTGAGATCCATGTATAAGAAAGCTACAGCTACAGTTCACATGGATGGCTTTGAAGTTATAATCAACGTAGAACGTGGTGTACGGCAGGGTGACTCAATATCGCCTGTTCTTTTCTCAGCCTGCCTTGAAGAGGTATTTCGTAATATGGATTGGGAACAGCAGGGAATAAAAATCAATGGTGCATATCTAAGCCATCTTAGATTCGCGGATGATATCGTTCTACTTTCACAAGACCCAGATGAGCTACAAGAACACATACGAGAGCTGCAAAGGGCGGGAGAATCATTTGGATTGAAAATAAACCTAAAAAAGAGTCAGGTTATGTTTAACATATTTGCTGGCCACAAAAGTATTTCTATTCTAGGAAGGATTTAGAGGTTGTGGACTACTACATATATCTTGGGCAAAGGATTTCAATGGAGGGTGATACCGCCCGGAAGGCGGTACGTCGGGTTAAGTGTGGCTGGCAGGCATTTGGCCGGCTCAATATAGTACTTAAAAGCAAACTGCCACTTTGTCTGAAGAGAAAGGTTTTTAATCAGTGCGTACTGCCTGTTTTAACATATGGAAGTGAAACATGAACACTCACATTACAATCAGTTCAAAAGCTTCAGGTTGCACAGAGGGGAATGGAAAGGTGTATGCTTGGCATTACAAAGCGGGGCAGAAAGACCTGCATATGGATCAGAGAACAAATGAAGGTATATGACATCATTGGAAAGGCGAAATAATTGAAGTGGAAGTGGGCAGGTCATGTAGCGAGGTGATGCGACGACAGATGGACCAAAGCAATTCTGGAATGGATGCCGCTTGATCATAAACGCCCGCGAAGAAGGCCGAAAACACGATGGACGAATGACATTTTCAAGTATATTGGGCCCGAATGGCAGAGGAAAGCTCCTGAGCATATCTCCGTGCGTATTGGAAGCGTGCTGGGGAGGCCTTCATCCTGCAGTGGATGGATCGATATATATATATATATATATATATATATATATATATATATATATATATATATATATATATATATATATATGTATATATATATATATATATATATATATATATATATATATATATATATATATATATATATATATGTATATGTTCAGTTGGGATAGTACTATTTCTCAATTTTTTCTCCATGCTCCTGAGCATATCTCCGTGCGTATTGGAAGCGTGCTGGGGAGGCCTTCATCCTGCAGTGGATGGATCGATATATATATATATATATATATATATATATATATATATATATATATATATATATATATATATATATATATATATATATATATATATATATATATATGTATATATATGTATATATATATATATATATATATATATATATATATATATATATATATATATATATATATGTTCAGTTGGGATAGTACTATTTCTCAATTTTTTCCACTATCGACACCAATGTTTTTACTGTCAAGTTGTTTATGAGTAAACTTTTCATAGGAGTAAGATTTGCTAGCTCGTGTTCTTTGTGTGTGAGTCGAACCAAGCCAACAAATTTGTGAAAAAAAAATTCTTTGGTAGAAAAAGGTGGATATAACATTTGTGCCATAATTTTTTGTTTCTTTTATAGTCCTGAATGAATTTCGAATATATCTTGCATAGGAAAAAAAATCATCTCATGTCAAAATGACCAGGATGTAAGTTGGGACAGTTGAGGCACGTAGGTTAGGACACTACGTGTTCTCGTATTTTCTCTAATGTTCTAGAATATTCCTTCGAATTATATCGAATTTTCACGAATTATCTCGAATAGTCTAGAATATTCCATTGAATTATAACGAATTTTCTAGAAAACTATAGAATATTCGATAAAATTTTATGAGAAGATTTACATGGAAGAGAACATTCTAGAATATTTGATAGAATCAATCACATTCGAAATTTTTCGAGAACATTGCAAACTCGTAAACAAATCAATGCTTCGAGATGTTCTCCCCCACTACTGGACAATTCTTCACGGCCACCTGCGGTCATATAATGAACCTCGCTTCCTCTCTGACACTAGTTCAGTTTTTGCCAGTGAAGAAGTGAAAACAATAATCAAATAAAAGGAAAGAATAAATGTTTAATGGATGTCTAATCACGAAGTGATGCCGCCTGCAATGAATTTGGCTGAATGCAGCAGAAATAATTTGTCAAATATATGAAGCATTTTATCAAACACAGCCACCCATCAACAGACAAATCGACAGTGCTTCTTCTTGATAAGCATAATTCTTGATAAGCATCTCCTTATCTATTGAAGCAATTGACTTGGTGTTGGAAAACGGTCTTCGTATGCTTTTTTTCCAGCTCATTGTTCTCATAAAATGTAACTCTTAGATGTTTCAGTTTATGGTTGAGCCAAGGCATACTACAAGACTGAATGTAGCGGTTGGCAAAAATCTAATATTGGAAAGGCATTGGCTATTCGACACATCCTTGAACTCGTTTACAAAACTCTGGATTTAGCTTTGACTTTAAAGAACATCAAGTCTAGCTTTTTGAAAACGGGCATTTTTCCATTCAATCAAAACGTTTTCTCTGAATCGGATTTCGTTCATGCCGAAATAACTAATCAAAGTACTAATGCTATTACGATTCAGAACAATTGGAACATTTTAATGGATGTTACTGGACATGAAAGTGAATAGCCATCAACATCAAGTGCAACACAACAATGACTGTCATGTTCGTCAAGTCTTTTCTCAATTTTGTCTAGAGTTGGACCAGTTAGATCAGTAACATATTTGACAAAGTCCGACCGCGGGCGTAAGTTATGAAAAGTACCATTCTCACTTTACCAGATAATGTTACCGTGCTCAAAGAAAGGCGAAAGAAGAAGGAAGACAGTACATAGAAGCGACGACAATCAACACAAGAAACGCCAGCCAAAAACCGAAGCCAAACCAGTGCGAACGTTATCGTCGTCGCATGTTGATTTAATGCGTTGAATATAAACAATTGCCACCGATTATTTCATATGAAGTGTGTAATATGACTCGCAGCTAGTATACCTGGCAAAATTGCGACTCTGGCGAAGACTAGCATTTATTTGATTTTCTTTATTTTGTTGGTCTGTTAAATAAATAAATTGACTATAAATGTGAAAATCTTGCGATATTATTTGACTTTTTGAAACCTCTGTTTTACCCTCTTTTTGAAACCTTTGTTCATACTTTCTGTATGTCTATAATTGTTCCAACCTATGGACCACCATTTTTTTTTGGGCAAAATTCATGTGTTCAAAAAATTGCCAATAAGTTTTTTATTTTTGAAGCTATGAAATAATTTTCTTTCCAACGGTATATATAGAACTCCGAGAAAAATTTATGCAGTCGAATGCTGCCGCCAAAAAAAAAAAATATATATATATATATATATATATATATATATATATATATATATATATATATATATATATATATATATATATATATATCATCATCATCATCATCATCATTAGCCCGTATCGATCCACTGCAGGATGAAGGCCTCTTCAGCATGCTTCCAACCTTCACGGTCCTGGGCTTTCCTCTGCCACTCGGGTCCAATATACTTAACGATGTCATCAGTCCATCGTGCTTTCGGTCTTCTTCGCGGACGTTTGCGATCAAGCGGTAACCACTCCAGGATTGCCTTGGTCCATCTGTCGTCCCATCGCCTCGCTATATGGCCTGCCCATCTCCATTTCAACTGTTTTACTCTTCCAATGATGTCACAGACTTTTGTTTGTTCCCTGATCCATGCGCAGGACTTTCTGTCTCGTCTTATAATGCCAAGCATACATCTTTCCATTCCCCTCTGTGCCACCCGAAGTTTTTGAATTGATTGCGATGTGAGTGTCCAGGTTTCACTTCCGTATGTCATAACGGGTAGAACGCACTGATCGAATACTTTTCTTTTTAGGCAAAGTGGGAGTCTGCTCTTAAACACTATGTTGAGCCTACCAAATGCCTGCCAGCCACATTTAACACGCCGTTCCACCTCCCGGGCGGCATTCCCCTCCATGGAAATCCTCTGCCCAAGATATACAAAGCTGTCCACAATCTCTAAATCCCTTCCTAAAACTGAAATTCTTCTGTCCTGAGCGAAGTTATTGAACATAACCTGACTCTTTTTCAGGTTTATTTTCAAGCCAAATGGTTCGCCAGCCCTTTGCAGTTCTTGTATGCGTCTTTGCAGCTCCTCTGGGTCTTGTGAAATGAGAATAATATCATCTGCAAATCTAAGATGTTTTAAGTTTGCACCATTGATCTTTACCCCATCCTGTTCCCAATCCAGTTTACGGAATACTTCTTCAAGGCCAGCCGAGAAAAGAATAGGCGATATTGCGTCACCCTGCCGTACACCTCGTTCTATATTAATTCCCACTTCAAGATCATCAAGGTGAATTGTGGCTGTAGCTCCATCATATATCGATTCTAATAGGTTTACATAGGCTCTCTCTACACCTTGGCTAAGCAGTGCATCCATTATCGCATGCTTTGAGATGGAATCAAATGCTTTTTCGTAGTCGATAAAAGCCAAGCACAGTGGCATGGTGTATTCGTTGTGCCTTTCTATGACCTGCTGTACAACCTGGATGTGATCCATTGTACTGAATCCACTTCTGAATCCTGCTTGTTCTCTTGGTTGTGCGTCATTCAGTTTTTTTAATATTCTTTTAGAAATTATCTTAGTGAAAACTTTGTACATCACTGATAGGAGGCTTATTGGACGGTAGTTCTTTAAATCTTCCTGTGCTCCTTTTTTATGTAAAAGGATCACTTCTGCATATATATATATATATATATATATATATATATATATATATATATATATATATATATATATATATATATATATATTACATTTTTGCGAGTTGTTCGGAAAATTCAGTTTTTTGTTTCATTGCCCTCTTAAGGTATTATTTGAAAATAAAATGTAATATTTTTATATTCATTTATTCCATACGTTTTAGCGTAAATCTGGCTTGTTTTTTTTACAAAAAAAAAAGACAAACTTTCACATTAGTGTCAATGTAGAAATTACTACCATTAATTTGTCACACCATAATACCATAACACGCTTTAAACGATTCACGACACATTAAGAAACACATGATTAATTGTTTTATTAAATCAAATGTTCAAAATGTCCATTTGAGTCTATGTAAGCCTGTCATCGTTCTAACCTATTTTCTTCAACACGTTGAAAAAGTTCTGATATATGTCTATTCTGGTTGGTATATTTCGAATAACAATTTTGGTTTAAAATGGAATTTAATGCACACACTGATACTGAAATAATTTTTGAAGACTAACGGCCTTTGTCGTGGGTATCATCTCAATTACTTGAAGCGACGTTGCCGATTTCATATATTGGCTGACATAAGCTGTATTTCATTAGTTTATTTGCAGTTTATTTGTTAAATAATAACCGATTATGATTTGCCAAATGTGCTTTTATACACATTTGCACAACATGATAGATTTTATAACAGTGTTTCGAGCGGTGATTTAATAACTTTCCACTTTTTTTTCGCGGAAAACTATTAAGTTTTTGATCCTAATTGTAAGGATTTTTTTTTCTTTTAAATGATGTGAAGGATCTTTGCTTACATTTACGAAAGATATTTTCCTTACACCCCGTATATTGTGTTACCAATTATCGTAACAGTGAGTGTTATTTGACCTTAAAACTTGTATATTGTAAATTTAATCAGATCATTTAACAATTATACTTTTGACAATTTTATTTAATTCACTTAAATCAGTTATCAGCGCAACAACAAAAATATTGTAAGAAAGAGAACCCTACAGTGATTATTATTCATACTTTATGATCCACCCTCGTAAAGCAGTCCCCTCCGATAATGACAAAACACAGATCGGCACTCGAGCTATACCTGCCAAACCATAGTCGTATCACTTTAAAAGCGTTCCTAAGTAACCCAAAACACTCTTAGAAGATATTTTCAGTTCGGAAACGTTTAAAACATGTGGTCACGGTACACGCATCTTAATGGCAATTGGATGGTGGTGAATTATGGGCGTCGGTCTGCGTTTCACTTATTCGTGATGCGCCTTAGCGATAGGCTCATTGATGTTTCGGCGTCTTGAGTTGTGGGGTTATTTATTTCCAGGTCAGATTTAGCGTAGGAAAACCGCTAAACTCACGTTGGAAATATCATTTAACCCATCGTGTTTGATTATCTGTCCGCCATCGACTCAAATATTTTTAGTTTTTATTTAAATACACCGTATATAACTGCACTCAAGTAATAGAGAATCATGAATGATGATGACTGAGTAAAAATTATTTTTATTACGCAAACTAATAGAAATTACAATGGTTATAAAAAGTATATGAATTTGGGAAAAAGTTTTTGAAAAAGTATTTGATGTAAATGAAACAGATTTAGCTCAATTTTCTTTATTTTAATTGCATTAAATTTTATGCTACATTTTTTATGCGACATTTTTAATTACACATTGTTACCGACAAAACTATACCATAATTTAAGTAGAATTAAAAGTGTTTAAAAAGTAGATATGATTGATATAGACTGATTTCTCAAGGGTTTTGGTTTTGTTGATTAAATTTGCTTTAGAGATATTAGTTATTTCAATCTAAAAAAATACTAAAAAATTTAATGCATTTAACCAATTGTAAAATAAGTGTTAAATATTAATGTTCTAATATTAGTAGCTCAAAAAGGTCGAAGGTTACCTTTGAAATGCAGGCTAAACTATGAAAAGCACTGTCATGAAGTTGCCAAAAATGTTACGCTTGTTTTATCTATAGTGCATGATCTAGTGAATAAACATGAAGGATCTGGTCAAATTGCAGACCAAAGGGGAAGGGACGACAAAAAGTATTATCAGCTTAAATTCGAAGAAAAATGTGAAATTGTGTTAGAAAAAATGGCTTCATTTCAAGTTAAACGTCACGCATGGGACTGGAAGAATTATCTGCATAATTTTGGATATAGATAGAGGAGTTTACAGAAGAAACCCTTTGTTAGTTAAAAAAACAGTGATTCAAATTGTTCACTAAAAAATAAAGAAATTGCCTACTAGATTTTTGGAAATCAATAAAATTATATTTATTTGGTTTTGATTGGTATAAAACTGTGTGGAAAAAAATAAGACGGCGCTTGATCCTTGAAATATTATTGCCGCAGGAAAATCCTGTGGAAGTAGTATGATATGGCGGTGTATGTCTTGGGTTAGGACCGAAATTTAGGTATGGTATCCTAAATGCTTGATAGTATGTGAATATACTGTGGGATTTTTTTGGGGTTTTGAAAGAATCGCTGCCTTACAATATTAGAAGAAGGTTAATTAAACTTCCTCTACTACCGGATATTAATCCTGTTGAGAACTTATGGCATTTAGCAGATTAAAAAGAGAGAAAAAAAATATACAAATACAAATGTGGAGAGCATATATGCAAGAGACGAAACATGTGCCTTCACATCGGTCAATTAGTCCCCGGCCTGACATGTAGATGGCGTCATTTACTAAAAACCAGTAAACCTCCTTACCAGTGATCGATTGTACCAACCGTCAAACGTCATGTGTAACAATTTCATGACAATCTGTCTACTAGTTTCTGAGTTGTGTTTTAAGTGTAAAGTTTACTTTTGTTATTTTCAAAACAACGAAAAGTAAGGATTTCGTGCATTGATTAATTAAGCATTGTTTTTTAATGAAGAAAAATGCCGTTGAAGTAAAACAATGACTTGATAAACATTATTCGGACTCAGGAAAATCAACCATAATTGATTGGTATGCTGAATTCAAACGTGGCCGTACAAACACCGATGATACCGAATGTTCTAGACGTGCACATGGGGTGGTTACACCAGACAACATCAGAAAAATTGCCAAAATTATTTTGCCCACCGTAAAGTAAATCTGCAAGAGATAGCTGATATCATGAAGGTATCGAAAGAAAATATTTACATTATCTTACGTGAACATTTGGAAATACTTAACTTGCTATCGAAATGGGAACTGCGTTTGCTCACAGTGGAGTAAAAACAACAACGTACTGATTATTTTGAGCAATGTTTGGAGATGTTTAAGCGAAACAAATAGAATTTTTTCATAGCATGTGACAATGGATGACACATGAATCTATCACTAAACTCCGGAGTCAAATCGACGGTTAATTGAGTGGACAGCATCCTGTGAAAGCCATCCGCGACCAAAGCGACCAAAAACACAACCATCGGCAGGCAAGGTTATGGCCTCTGTATTTTGGAATGCGCATGGGATATTGTTTATTAATTATCTCGTTTCAAGGACGAGATCGTAAAAAAAGGCTCCAAATGAGCAAAAAATTGCTGTTTCACCAAGACAATGTACCGTGTCAACGATATCTAAATTGTATGAATTGTACTTCGAATTGCTTCCTCATCCA
The DNA here is from genome assembly GCA_031761425.1 of Cosmopolites sordidus. NCBI lineage: Eukaryota > Metazoa > Arthropoda > Insecta > Coleoptera > Curculionidae > Cosmopolites > Cosmopolites sordidus. Next base: position 188,780 of record JARFXV010001084.1, on the reverse strand, counting down.
CCGTATTATTCAGATCTGACACTCAGCCACTATTTCCTGTTCTTAGATCTCACAGAAATGCTGGCTGGAAATGCAGACCTCACAGAAATGCTCACAGAAATACTCGCTCGAAGCGAAAGAAAATTCGCTCCAACGAAGAGGTAATTGCCGAAACTGAAGAGTATTTTTAGTGCAAACAGAAATCGTTCTATAAAAAAAGTGTAGAAATGTTAGAAGAGCGTTGGATATTGATCTTTAAGGGGAATATATTGATGAATATAGTCGAAATTTGTAAAAAAAGTGTTTTATTTGTCAGACCGGGGACTTATTAACCGATGTGATTGATATGACGAATAATTAAATAATTAATTAAAATTAATAATAATAAAATAAAATAAACGAAATTGACAAAAATCGGATTGCCCAAAGTTCTTTCCGTTATTGTGTATCATTTAATATCAGCATTTTATTAAATAAGTATATACTTCTAATCATGACGTAAAAATGATTTTTTTTAAGTATATTCATTCACCTACTTACTCAACTAATTTTGTTAATTGTTTTATTTATAATTGTTGACCGTTCATATTAACTTACAAAGGTGTATTCAGGTTAGAGTTGCCTCATCACACTATACGTTGTTTAACAAGTGAACCTTCAGTTTAACGTGTGACTCTGTCCATGGTTATTTCTTATTACTTAACCTCAGGGAGGGGTGGTCTGGGGGGTTGCTTGATGTATACTCCCTTGGGTTTTGTGTTAATCGTTAAGTCTCTCGAGAAGCTTACCGACTACGATTGTCAAACGTAGAATGGTTCTCGAAAGGCATCTGATCCTATCCAGTCTCCAACTGACGTGACTTAGGGACTTTCTGGGATTGTTTGTTGGACTTTAGATGCCTGCTTATTGAAATGTAGTAAGTAATTCCGGTTTCAACTCGGAGGTTTCCCTTATTCAACTGCTAACACCAACACAAGCGACGCTACATTTCAACTTCCGAGTAGCCAGATTACAGGACATGCCAACGTATTGTTGGAAATAATTCAAAATATTAAAAAAAGGATGGTTAATAACGTATGTAGTCGGGTTTTCTGTACTCCCTTTTGGATTTGTCAATGCTGAACGTTGTATGCGTATTGCTTAGTTTAACTTCGTTAATTGTAAGCATGCTTTAAAATCTTGTACCTGTTCTACCAAGCTAATGTAATGGTGGTTATATGAGAGTTCGATACATAGTATGAATAAAATTAGAAAAAAAAATGTAACCTAAGTTATATTTAACTATGCTAACCATTTCTCCTTATAGCTGTTGTTGCTAAAAAATACACATTTAAATCTTAACAAACCAACTAGCTTTAATTGACCTGAAAGGTCGCTACAGAGTATGGACATTTTTTTTTCATTTTCTAGGTAATTATTTTTTAATTAATATTTATTACCTTTTAAAATTTGGAAATAGTCTAGAACAGTTCTTTAAACTGCACATGATTTATCAACATCACGAGAACGTTCGCAGACAGCACCATCATCAACCGTGTCCCAGACCCAGGCGCGCAGGCATTTAGTTTCGGATAAAGCTATCCCGACCGACAACGGCCGATAATTCTTCAGCTCAATGGTTTGAAACCGCCCCTCGGCGGCCTTCGTGGCCACTTTTAATTCGCGATCTCAATGCACCTACCGCGTCGTGCATTTAAATTTAACTCGTAATTTGACGAAGATGCAAACCAGCCAGTGATGTTACTCCCTTGGTCATGTCTCCGATATCTGGGGACTCGATTATTATGTACTAGTTAAATAATTGCAAACTACACTTCGTTGGGTCCAACTTGGACCGGTTTGGCTGAATCAAGAATCTACTTTCAGTCACTATTTCATGTTATTAATAAACTTGATCTTATTTTACGTTTTAAAATAAACTCAATATATATATATATATATATATATATATATATATATATATATATATATATATATATATATATATATATATATAGTGACATACATAGACTGTGAGCAATAATACAGAAATTTTTAATTATATTTTAGTCATCCTGTTTTGCTGAGCGTGGGTTCAATGAAATGGCTAATTTACTACCTAGAAAAGGAACAGACTGCAGATCAGACAGCACAGCGATTTGCGACTCATGTTAACGAAATTTGAACCCAATATTAACAGTTAAAATGACACAAACCATCAACCATCAACCATCTTATTTTTTTTTTATTTGTTATTGATTTTTTAATTTTTAACAAATAATCTTAACTACATGTAATGGTATTTTAAATTAATCTCTACCTTGTGTTTCTTAATAGATAGATAGACAAATAAAATAGGTATAGATAATATGCAACAATATTTTAATATTTAGTATAATTAACTATTATGGATGAGGAGGTGTTAGATTTTTTTCTTGTAGAAGGCGCGGTGGTTCAGAAAAGGTTGCAACATCTGATCTAAAAGCTTGAGTTCAAGTTGAATGCAAAAACTGCAAATTTTCGTGGACTTTTCCATCGTTATCTTCTTCCCACACTTTGTGGTGTGTTTTCACTTAACTGATTATTTGCTCTATTCTTCTCTGTCCATTAAAATATTAATAAAAATAATAATTAAAAAATTTAAAATTTCACGCCTTGTGAATGTCTTCCATTATTTGATCTTACCATCTACATCTCGATTTTTCTCGTGGCCTGATTTTAACAGTTGTACAATTCGTATATTCATTATCATTATCATCATCATTAGCCCGTGTTAATCCACTGCAGTATGAACGCCTCTTCAGCATGCTACCAACTCTCGCGGTCCTGAGCTTTCCTCTGCCATTCGGGTCCAATATACTTTATGATGTCATCAGTCCATATATATATATATATATATATATATATATATATATATATATATATATATATATATATACACACATATATATATATATATATATATATATATATATATATATATATATATATATATATATATATATATATATATATATATATATATCAGACACATTATCGTTTGTGGCATTTTATATCATTCATAAGTTTCAGCCTTATACAGATGGTCAAAAAAGTATTGGCACATTCTGGTTTGTTTTCGACACATTCAATTTATCATTCGATATTATTTTGATTTTTGGTAAACATTTAAAGAATTTGAAATAGTTAAAGTTAAGACGAAGGAGAAAAATTAACTTGAAATTTATGTTGACACAGTTGTGGTTTGTTCACAAATAGATACAGATGGTTGCATTATTAAAAATTTGGTAGGTGGGATCGGTCTTAAGCCGGCGCCACACGATGCGGTGAACTTTTTACTGAAATGTTCGCCTCCAACGTTTGAGTCAAATATTCGACGATAAGCATGGCAAGTGCCCTGCTAAACGCTGGAACGAATGTTTGAGCCAATACATTTGATTCCAATTGTTGGTTCAATTTTTCTGTGAGATTAGAAGTTTTTTAATTAAAAGTAAAATTATTTATTTACATTGAAATTATTTAAAAAAAGGAGGACGATGGGGATATTATTGCTGCTGCCGCAACAGTAATTTTGTTAGCTTGTTGCAAAATATTTCTTGAAAAAAATGAACGTAAAAGCCGTTCAAAGAGGTGGTAGATGGTATCTCTAAATAAGAACAGACGATAGCATCATTTAAAATGTTGCGATTTTTATGATTTTTATGTTCATGATTCCAGAGGGCAGTGTACGATTCATACAATAGGCTAAATTCCAGAACTAACTCGTTTGTCCATTTCATTTTCAAATGGAATGGATCAAATGATGAGTACGTAATGAGCACGTAAAGCATTTTTTAATGTAAATAAATGCATAAATTAATAATATTAATAAGAACTAATAAATATAATAACAATAATAGATATTTATATAAATAGTAAAGCAAACTTTTTACTTTTATAAGTAGCTTTATTATTTTTTTTTTTTAACTGTACTGTTTTGTTGGCCTACAAAACAGTAGGTACCTAATTTTTCTTTAGTGCATTTTAATAATAATTTTTGAAAATATATGCATAATTAAAATATAAAAGTAATAAAAACACATACCTGTCAAAACATAAGTCAGTGATAATCATTTATAAACAAAAACTGAAAAAACTATTTCATTGGTTTGGACGAATCGTGTAGCAGTGTATCAAATGTCTTTCAAGTGTACCGTTCACTGAAAAAAAAACCTTTGAAGCCGGTCAAAAGACTGACAACAGGCCGAACATATTCCAACAGGAACGTAGGAAGCTTGACAGTTGGTACTCGTAGTTCGAGCATCGGACACAAACGAAAGTGAATGACGGAAGTGTCATTGGAAGAATAAATTAATTGAAATGGAGGTGGCCAGGCCACGTATCGAGGCAATGGGACGAAAGATGGACCAGGGCGATCCTGGACTGGATACCGCTTGACCGCAAACGGAGAAGACGGAAAACAGGATGGACTGATGACATCATAAAGTATATTGGACCTGAATGGCAGAGGAAAGCTCAGGACCGCGAGAGTTGGTACCATGCTGAAGAGGCGTTCATACTGCAGTGGATTAACACGGGCTAATGATGATGATAATGATAATGAATATACGAATTGTACAACTGTTAAAATCAGGCCACGAGAAAAATCGAGATGTAGATGGTAAGATCAAATAATGGAAGACATTCACAAGGCGTGAAATTTTAAATTTTTTAATTATTATTTTTATTAATATTTTAATGGACAGAGAAGAATAGAGCAAATAATCAGTTAAGTGAAAACACACCACAAAGTGTGGGAAGAAGATAACGATGGAAAAGTCCACGAAAATTTGCAATTTTTGCATTGAACTTGAAGTTAAGCTTTTAGATCAGATGTTGCAACCTTTTCTGAACCACCGCGCCTTCTACAAGAAAAAAATCTAACACCTCCTCATCCATAATAGTTAATTATACTAAATATTAAAATATTGTTGCACATTATCTATACCTATTTTATTTGTCTATCTATATATTAAGAAACACAAGGTAGAGATTAATTTAAAATACCATTACATGTAGTTAAGATTATTTGTTAAAAATTAAAAAATCAATAACAAATAAAAAAAAATAAGATGGTTGATGGTTGATGATTTGTGTCATTTTAACCGTTAATATTGGGTTCAAATTTCGTTAACATGAGTCGCAAATCGCTGTGCTGTCTGATCTGCAGTCTGTTCCTTTTCTAGGTAGTAAATTAGCCATTTCATTGAACCCACGCTCAGCAAAACAGGATGACTAAAATATAATTAAAAATTTCTGTATTATTGCTCACACTCCATGGTAGAGAGCTGGTATTGATTTTTGAAGTCAGTACTCTTGGTATCCATTTCTAAATGTTATCTTTAGTTGCGAGTTCTATGAGTTTCTCTTCTAAATTTGACGATACTGCTGTATCTGCATTTACGAAAGGATCTAAAACCCAACTCCGTACATTCAGGTTAAAAATATTCTGGAATCGCCCCGTAAAAACAGCATGAAGAACATCCAAGTGTTGGCAGTAAGTAACTAAATCTTCCTCTTTTATAGAGGCAGCTGATAATGTGGAAAAGTGGCAGTATTCACCTCCTCGATTTCTAGATTTCGTTTGAATAGAAGTTTCCCACAAAAGCAGGTATGACATTTTTTATTTTAGTTAAATTCAACAACATCACCTTACAATTGCAAAATTGACTTTATTAAATGTTTTAAACAGGTCTATCAAATAAAATATGTCATTTTTGGATATAATTAGGTTTTCGTACAGTTTTTCGTCTCTGTTTTCAAGCACTGAGCAGTACTGAAAAATATTAGTAGCATTTAGACAAATACCTTTTGAGAGCCAACGAACTGTGCCAACTGTGTGCAGGAACAAAGGCATTTTTTTCAACCAAATACTGACGATAATAATAAATAATACAATGATTAGCTAGTACATCTAGTACTGCTTGTTTCAAATGCGCTATGAATTCCTTATAAAGAAAATAGTTGTCCTTTTTGTTACAATGCATTTTATTTAAATGGTCTTGTAGCGTAGAAGGCTGCATGGCTTCAGTTGAAAAAACTCATTGGCAAATTAAAAATATAGGAAATGATTGCTTCGAAGGAAAGTGTGTAAACTCATATTTTAAATACTGTACTGTACTGCCAACATTTCTTCTTATATTCAGACATTTTGAAATACAAAATTTGCTACGGTTTCAATAAATTAACTTTTCAACAAATTTAGTGATAGTTATAAAAATAATGCCTATAATGACTTATCACTTACTAATCACGAATAACGATTAGAGACGAAGCACAAAAAAATAATAAGACATATCCAGAGCTATTCCTGCCTTATATAATATATATATATATATATATATATATATATATATATATATATATATATATATATATATATATATATATATATATATATCATCATCATCAGCCCGCATCGATCCACTGCAGGATGAAGGCCTCTTCAGCATGCTTCCAACCTTCACGGTCCTGGGCTTTCCTCTGCCACTCGGGTCCAATATACTTAACGATGTCATCAATCCATCGTGCTTTCGGTCTTCTTCGCGGACGTTTGCGATCAAGCGGTATCCACTCCAGGATTGCCTTGGTCCATCTGTCGTCCCATCGTCTCGCTATATGACCTGCCCATCTCCATTTCAACTGTTTTACTCTTCTAATGATGTCACAGACTTTTGTTTGTTCCCTGATCCATGGGCAGGACTTTCTGTCTCGTCTTGTAATGCCAAGCATACATCTTTCCATTCCCCTCTGTGCCACCCGAAGTTTTTGAATTGATTGCGATGTGAGTGTCCAGGTTTCACTTCCGTATGTCATATCGGGTAGAGCGCACTGATCGAATACTTTTCTTTTCAGGCAAAGTGGGAGTCTGCTCTTAAACACTATGTTGAGCCTACCAAATGCCTGCCAGACACATTTAACACGCTGTTCCACCTCCCGGGCGGTATTCCCCTCCATGGAAATCCTCTGCCCAAGATATATAAAGCTGTCAACAATCTCTAAATCCCTTCCTAGAACTGAAATTCTTCTGTCCTGAGCGAAGTTATTGAACATAACCTGACTCTTTTTCAGGTTTATTTTCAAGCCAAATGGTTCGCCAGCCCTTTGCAGCTCTTGTATGCGTCTTTGCAGCTCCTCTGGGTCTTGTGAAATGAGAATAATATCCTCTGCAAATCTAAGATGGTTTAAGTTTGCACCATTGATCTTTACACCATCCTGTTCCCAATCCAGTTTACGGAATACTTCTTCAAGGCCAGCCGAGAAAAGAATAGGCGATATTGCGTCACCCTGCCGTACACCTCGTTCAATATTAATTCCCACTTCAAGATCATCAAGGTGAATTGTGGCTGTAGCTCCATCATATATCGATCCTAATAGGTTTACATAGGCTCTCTCTACACCTTGGCTAAGCAGTGCATCCATTATCGCATGCTTTGAGATGGAATCAAATGCTTTTTCGTAGTCGATAAAAGCCAAGCACAGTGGCATGGTGTATTCGTTGTGCCTTTCTACGACCTGCTGTACAACCTGGATGTGATCCATTGTACTGAATCCACTTCTGAATCCTGCTTGTTCTCTTGGTTGTGCGTCATTCAGTTTTTTTAATATTCTTTTAGAAATTATCTTAGTGAAAACTTTGTACATCACTGATAGGAGGCTTATTGGACGGTAGTTCTTTAAATCTTCCTGTGCTCCTTTTTTATGTAAAAGGATCACTTCTGCATTTTTCCATAAGTCCGGTACTTTTTGTTCTTTGAGGCATTTTGAGTATAATTTTGCCAGTGTTTTATGTAACGTCCGACCACCAGCTTTTAGCATTTCGACAGTTACACTATCCTTTGCTGGAGCCCTGCCGTCCTTCATCAATTCTATAGCATTTGTTACTTCCTGCACTAGGATATCTGGCCTTATATATTGTTCTTCCGTGGGTATTGCTGTCCCTGACTGGCTCTGATCTTCATATAACTGGGAATAAAACCTTCTGACAATCTCTAACATTTGGGTACGCGTCCTGCACACTGTGCCATCCTCACGCTTTAAAGCATATATTTGCGTTCTTTTGTTTCTCAGCTTCTGTTTAGCTTTGTTAATTCCTTTGTTTTCTTCCAGGGTTTTTTGCACTAGCTGCATATTGAATCGGCGCGTGTCCTCTCTGATACGTTTTCTTATAGTTTTGCAGAGCTCAGTGTACTCGACCCTGCCAAAAGGACTGCCTGCATTTCTCATTGCTCGTCGTTTCTTCATTAAATCAATGGTCTCACTGGAGATTTTTGTTTGTTTGAGACATTTTTCCTCTGGTGCTATTGAAGCAGCCGTTTGAAGTACATTGTTGGCGATTTCTTCATATTGAACTGATATTTCCACGTCCTCTGGATCTTGTAACGCAGCAAACCGGTTTGACAAAGCAATCTCAAAATCGCTTCCTCTCTCCAGCAGTTTTCCAGAATCCACCTTGCCCTTCTTTGATCTTACCATTCTTTCGCGCTCTTTTCGACAGTCAATCCGAACCCTTGCTCGTACCATTCGGTGGTCACTTCCAACATTAAAATTGTTAAGGACAGTACAATTGGTAAATATTGTTTTATCGTTGGTCATGATGTAGTCAATTTCGCTTGTGAGCGATATATATATATATATATATATATATATATATATATATATATATATATATATATATATATATATATATATATATATATATATATATATATATATATATATATAGTTTGTGCATACAACTTGTATGCGTTGTTATACTTGTTATGCCCGTGCCGTTGCTCTGTAAACAAATCATTACGTGGTCCCATATTTTTGCTAGCTTTCTTTGCTAACCAAGTTACAAAGACTTGTCATCGACAAAACTAAACTGAATTAGGTATGCGTATACCTAATGTTATATTACATTTTTTAATGCTTACTTGCGATCACAATAGGATAAACATTTTAGATAGTTAAACAAAATGTGTATTCATAAAAAGAGTAGGTACTTTTAAAGTAGTTTTATATTAATTTACCTACCTTAATAGGTTTGCCTCTGGACCGGCTACCGCCCCCATGAAAGGCTCCAACGAACATTGGAGGACGGTACCACCCTCGTTGGGCACCTATGTTTTAGATCATTTATGGAATATTTCTAATTTGCGTAGTAGGTACTATAAGATTAGGGGTAATATTGAAAAATTTAAATTGAGTGAAGAAAGAATTAATCCTGTGTATCCAAGTGGCTATTAAAAAGGAGAAAAAGTATATTTACGTCGAAACAAGCTATTAAACTAATTGTTGTAATAATGTTACAACTTGTAGTTATTTACTATGCACCAACAAGCAGTACTAAAATTAAAGAAAACCGACCGGAGTGATGTTTTTAAACGCCTGCATGAGACTTTATTTAAAGCAACCCGATGATCAAACTGGTCAATTTAAGGTAATTTTTGTTCCTTTATTCATGGATTAAAATTCAACAACGCGCAATTAGTAACTTTTACGATTTAATTAGTGCCAATTTTAAATATAAGTATGATGAAAAACGTCACCTCGAAAGATTAAAGGAACAGCGATAGTCGTGGATGAAGATAAATGACATCTGATTTTTTCTCTTGCGTAAAAGACGCGGTCTCAAGATTAAATTCTTCTCGAGTGAATAAAAAAATGACTGGTAAATGCCTCACTTTGCTAGATTTATTAATATAAATGCTGCATGATTTGCAATTAAATCGATGGCAATTTTCGTTCGCAAGAAAAAATACCATCTGCAACTTCGTGGCGTAACATCTGCTTTGAAAATACCGGTCGTATCGGTTATGAGATCGGATATTGTAGATTATATTGTGGCGGAAAATTGCAGTCTGGATATGGTTCATACAAGTGGTGTTATAGTATTTTCATCATTGAATTACTCAAGAATCAGTTTATTTATATTTTATTCTATAACGAAAAACATCTACGATATAACTATTACAATATTAAACCTAGTTTTTATATCCATGTCACTGAAATTTGTATAAAGTAATTCGTAGAGCTAATTGAGATTGATTGTTAAAATTTGGTGTGGTTTGACATATTTGTGATAACAAACAAGCGGGAAATAGAAAATATAGTATGAAAGCCATATAAAGGACATGGAGGATAACAAGCAGAAACCAAGTACATTAAGGAAGTACAGTATTTAAAAAAAGATATTGGTGAAAATTTGTTCGACAGTCAAGAAGAAAGCAATGAGGAACTTGAAAAGAACATTTCAAAGAGTTGTTAAGTGCAGGAGCAAATGAGATGAAAAAAGAGAGAAGTTAAAAAAAGGGAATAGAAGATATTTTAAAATTATCTGCAGTTGAAAAAAACAAAAGCATTGCGGACTTTCCATATATTTTCATGTTGACTTCGTACAGTAAGGTTATAAGATGCTGTTCGTGAAGCCTTCGAATGTTTTTAGGGCAATTAGAACCTCGTATTCGTGCATAATTCATATTTTCATAACGGAAGCAGCAGCAGCATCAATTAAAACCATAAAGCATACACTAATTAAACCTATATATGTGTATATATATATATATATATATATATATATATATATATATATATATATATATATATATATATATATATATGTAGCTATCAACAGTAGCTGAGGGTCACGTACATGTCCACATGAGATTGTGGAACCCATAGGAGACCCTATCCCATGTGACTGTGGATTAAGTCTCCCTATAGTTGACGGCAGAGCATGTGTCGATACCCTGATGAGCCTCAACATTAGAGGCGAAACATATGCCCTCTAATGGAAGGTATGGGTGGTGTTCGTCCCCAGTCAAGCACCTAACAGAATGTTTATTTAGAGGGAGACGCAGGTTGATGGGTGTTCCACATGAGATTGTGGAACCCAGCGGTTAGGCGTATGTGACACTTAGCTACTGTTGTATTATTGGACCCTGTCCAAAGAAATCTAATATTGCATATATGCGCCAACCGACGGGAAGTCGGCGAAAGTCTAGGTTGTTGACTGTGTATATATATATATATATATATATATATATATATATATATATATATATATATATATATATATATATATATATATATATATATATATATATACTGTTTAGTTTAGAAAAATACCAATAATACCCTAATAGGTCGTAAAAACCATATTTTTGAACCATTTACTTTACAATATTTTGTACATTTGTATACGGAATTATAAAGGTAAACAAGCAAAAATTGTATCATTTTGCTGTTCTGGATATCCTATGTAATGGAGACTTGATATAAATGAAAAGATACAGAAATAATATAGATCATTCCATAGCAACAAAAAATGACTGAAAGATAAGAGATTGAGCATAAGGATTAAACTAGGAATATACAAGACAATAATAAGCACAAAGTAACTTACGAAGCAAAAATAAAGCAAAATAAGCATACAAACTAAATAATGGGAGCAAAGAAAGTGGGAAATAACGACTTCTTGATGAACTTTGAGGTTGACAAGCAGTTGGGAAAGGAAAACATAGTGAGAAGAATTAAAATACAAATAATAAGATATTATCTTACATATAATGAAAAGAGAATAGAATACACAAATAAGCGGTAAAACAAAATGGAAACCAGCTCAGAAGAGACCGATAGGGGAATCCAGAGTCAGATGGAGACAGGTAGAATAAAATATAATAATAGTCAATAATAAGAATAGTGAATGTAAAAGGGATTAAAATAGTTGAGAACGCAAAACCTCACTAACAATTAGTTTCTTTTATATGGAACAGCTACAATTTCACTAAGAAATGAATTAGCTTATATAATATTATTATATAATGAGTATATTTTCAGTCTGATTGAAATATACTTACTGGGTTTTTTTACATTTTAGTTTTTGTTTTGTTGCCCGAACGAACACATAATTGCAAATATTAACATTCTGAAGTTAATGTAACAATGGCGGGGCTAAAACACAAATATTAACGGGTATCAACTGCATAAGAACTGATTTTAGAGAACATACATTTAAAATGTCGGACATATACATAAGAAACTAAATGGAACCAAGTAAGTACACCAGATGTAAACGCTGGTTGAAGCAACCCATCAAAAAGGATATAAAAAATAACAAAAAAACACCAGTATCAACTCATAGTATGATAATGTAGTGCGTACTAATTCATGATCAAGAATATTAAAACGTCTTGGAAAAAACTAAGAATATCAAAATCAAAGCATACCCGTAATAGATAAAATTTTCTAGATTTATATACTTTATGATTTTTATTTTATGCGTGTTTTAAACTCGTTTCAACATTTGGTAAGTAGTATTTTAATAAGAACGGTTTATTAACTATTCTTTTATTTTCATTATCTATAAGCATTCCTTATTGCTTTACAATTATCCAAAAAGCTAAATAATGGATAATAATTTATTTTATTTGTGTCTTAAACTTTTTGGAATTGGAGTGTAATGAATAGGTTTAAATTTTATACTATTAAAAGCTTTCCGTGTGTATTTCTGAAAATGACTAAAAAGTAAAAAAAAAAACAGAAAACATAAAATTAATTAGATAGGTTAACCAAAGCATTTGTTCGAGACATTTTGTTTATTAGTTAATAATCCTGTCATCTATTGCTGTCGGGAAATTCAAGGCAAATTTTAGTATACACTTACAACACTGTTTTCGGAGATTATTGCCGCATCATGCCTAATGTTTTAACTTTAATAAATAGAAATGGAATCTTTTTTAAGACAGTGTTTATAAGACATGGTTGAGAACCTGACCCATAGGTATCAACTCTCTTTATATCTAGCGAGCAGAGATATGTTAAAGTTTCTCAAAAATAGTACAATAAATCTAACCGAAAAGCCTACAGATTAGTTTAAAAACATTAATACTAATATTTATTTGATAGGATTTGGCATTACTTTGCTGCAGATTACTTGTTTTTCTTTTGCCGGATATTGTCGATGCAGTACAAATATTCGGTCGAAATGTGCTGAATAGGGATTACGATCTACAACTTAATTGTTTGGACCAACTTTATAGAAATTTTGGTCTTCTTCGACCTTGATAGTTTTTTTCATTTAGTATTCGTCCACAATTCTATATAGGCTTCATTCATTTTCATGCGTTTTCTATCTCCTCTAGCACTTCTACTCCACCTCATTTACATTTTTTTTGCGTTTACGTTTGCGTGTATTTGTCTAAATTTTATCGTTCTAAACTTTATCGTTTTTTCCAATTTGTTGTCCTCCGTATCCATATTTTACATATTTTCTCTTGCTGCATATTCTTTATATACGCACATGTATATGTCAAAACCTTGGTTCAACAACATTTTTATTCTATTGCGAATATCACCGTTTCGAATGTATTGTGTCTTAGAGTGATTTCCAGCATCAGCCATCCACTGGCTTTTTGAGTCAATATGCTCTGGAATTTTGGAACAAGATTTAATGAAGCTATGGCATTCTCCAACAACGTTCATCTTTTTTTTATATTGTACAAAATTATATTTTTAAGTTATTGATTGATTTGTACATTACTTTGCGATAGTTCATTTTTTAAAAGAAATAAAACAATATTTTTTACTTTGTTATCTATCACTTTTAGTTTTAAACTTTGTGTGACTATAGTTTCGCAAAACGATATTACATACTCAAAAGTATGTTTTTTTCTCTCAGTTTTAGAGTAGTGTTTGAGAATGTAATATCGTTTTTCGGAAGTATAGTTACACAAGTTTAAAAATAAAACTGATAGATAACAAAGTAAAAAATTGTTTTATTTCTTTTGTATTTTTAAGATCTAATACTTTTAATCTACAATAAGTCTTCCATCGTTATTGATAATTTTCAGTCATCTCTCTGACAAAGTTTCTATTCCTTCTTTGTAAATTGAGGGTGATTTTGTAGTTTGTTCGTGTGCTGATGTGATAACTATCGAACTATAAACTTTTTTCTACAAAGAAAATGTCCGATAGATCTAAAATGATGGTAATGTGACGATGCAGCATTAGAAGACGGTGTGAGGAAATACTTTCCAAACTCTTTGATCTTTTCGTGGGTGTCATTATCATTGCCATGCTGGAAAATAACACTTTTTCAATGAATTAGTCTGGGACGTTTTTGAATCAAAGCCATGTTTAGTCTAGCAAGCTGAACACAATAATATTCAACACTTAAGGTTTTATTAGAATTCAGAAGCTCATAGTGAATAATTCGTCAAAAATCCCATCTAACTGACACTAGCACTTTCTTAGGGTGACGACTTGTTTTTTGAGTGGGCATAGGGGATTGTCCTGGTGTTAACCATTATTTTTTCTTATGTGGATTGGTGTACAGAATCCACTTTTCATCTCTAGTAACAATTTGTAGAAAAGGATCTCTGCCTAACATAGAGAAAAGTGCACTATACGAGGGTAGATTGAAAAGTTTCCAGCGTCAACATAAAGATGGCATTACTCCTCAAAAATACCCTGGTAATAAAATTGCGCATGCGTTGAAAGATAACCTAGAGAATTTCAGCCATGTCGGTTTTTATTTAACAATCATTTATGTCAGTCGATGTTAGTGTTTCTGTAAAGATGGAAAACATCGAATATTCAGCTCTCATTAATTCTTGCACTTAAAAGTCAAGGTAAAGCCAAGATGAATGCTGTTTACGAGGACTCAGTAGCCTCATTTGCCACCGTGAAAATGTTGGGCAGCTGAATTTAAACGTGGTCGTATCAGCTTGATTAACGATGAACGTTTGAGACAGCCAAAAACTGCAGCCACTATAGATAACTTTGAAGAAATTAAATACAACATAAATAATATAACATATTATTATAATATTCAAAGAATAAGGAAAACATTTTTCGTGTGCTCCACATAAAATTCTCAATCCTTCAGTCGTCATCAAACGCCAACAAGCATCTCCCGAGACCGGTTTCTGGCCATAAGCCATCATTAGTCGAGTCTGGAGTTGGTCATTCAAAAGCACCTGAAGGATTGCCCAGGGGTCCTGACCATGTTAATCGGCCAAATCGGATTAAAGCAGCATTGAAATGCAGCTCACGCCATCCGGTGGTTCGTAATAGTACTACTGTGTGAAACCGTTCGGACCCAAACCCAAGCCCTATATTCAGGTACCAGATATGCATAAAAAAACACAGTGGGCTAGTGGAAAATATTAAAATATGTTAAAAAACAAGGAAAACATTTTTCCTGTGCTCCGAATAAAATTATCAATCCTTCAGTGGTCATCAAACGCCAATAAACATCTCCCGAGACTGGTTTCTGACCTTAAGCCTTCATCAGTGGGGCCTTGAGTTGAACGTTCGAAAGCAACTGAAGGATTGACCAGGGTCCAGACCATATTAACCGGCGTTTGGCGTTGATGGCGACTAAAGGATTAAGAATTTTATGCGGAGCATAGGAAAAATGTTTTCCTTGTTTTTTGATTATTTTTTATTATTCTCCATTAGCCCACTGTATATTTTTATATTACTAAAATGTTTATTTGTATTGTATTTTTATATAACCAAACCAAAGCTGAAACCAAACCAAGCGTTTAAATTTAGCTGCCCAAAATTTTACGGCGGCAAATGATGGTACAAGATACCCATAGACAACATCCATCTCGGCTTTAATTTGCATAGGTGTATTGTCTACAAGAATTTAGTGGCAGCTCGATATTCGATTTTATCAATCTTTACAGAAAAGATAACATCGACTGTCACAAATTACTGTTAAACAGCAATTGAGCTCTTAAAATGGCTGAAAATTTCAAGGTTATCTTTCAAAGGAGGTACAATTATATTACCAGAATATTTTTAACCTGTAACGCTATCTTCATGTTGAGGCCGAAAACTTTTCAGACTACTGTCGTATATAGTCATACGTTAAATTTTGTTTTCAATTGAAAATTGATATGGCATCCTCAATTATTCTAATATGCACTTAGTTCAGTTATTTTAGACATTACTCAGTTCTGGACCATCAAGTTTTAATCTTCGTAGCTAGTCCCTGGATGGTTTGTTTGGCATCTGATTTGGGATAGATTTTTATCAAACTCAAAAGACTTTCCAGATTTTATGCTGTCGAAGAGATTGAAATCACCGTTCATATTTTTTTTAAATTAACGCATACATTCTTCTATCCAAGACACCCGAATAAAAAGCATCATCATACCGAACAACAGCGTTATCTTCCATTCTTATAGGGTTCCCTTAATTGTTATCAAAATTTAACAATAAACACACTAAATATCAATATGCACACAAGAAAAGTCAAAGAATATTTCTATGCAGTAATAATAAAAATTTGTGATTTATTTAAGTTATACATTGAAGTTATCTATAGGTTCCTATGCTAAAAGTCGATTAGTTGTTAAAACTTGAAGTAGCGATAAAAACTTAATAAAAACGATAGATGCAAAAAAATAGAATTCCTTTATTCCGCTAAATTTTTATATTTTATTTGCTCTGCCGTTCTTTTCCTTATAAACCACATTGCAACTATATATAACTATATATATTTTATAATCGAACGACAGCATTTAGCTTTACCATGCTATGATCCAGCGATTTGGAATTTTTAAGGCACATCCAGGAGGGGCATAATTCCGGAGGCGAAACTGGTATCGAGTGGAATCATTATTGGTGATACAACCGAGCTCATTTTTCCAAATGGATTTTTGACAGCTCAGCAATATTTGGAAAATATTTTCCAACCCATTGTAAGTCCATTTACTGGTGCTGTTGTTGCCATTACTGTTGAGTGTATGTGTACATACCGCGCGTGAAGAATTAGCCCAAATGCTTTTAGATTCAAAATGGGTACGTTTACCCCAAAAAGATATATATCACATTATTTTATCAATGAACAATACGTGTAGAGCTGTTGTCAGTCGCCTGGGAGGTCATACTATGTATTAAAATATGTTCGAGGCTTTGCTTTCTCAAAAAATTTATATATGCTCAACTAAAAATGCTAATTTTTTTTGAAAACACTTTAATTATATAAATAAATGCTTTATTTTGTTACATCATAAAATAATACAAATAATACCATATATAAATAATTTTCAAAATAGACTGCTGTGAATAAAATACCAACATTTATAAAACATCCTTAGACTTTTTTTATGTGTATGTATTTAATTACAATATAAGTTATGTGATATTCTGTTAAATTATTTTCAATAAAGGGACATGTTTTTAAAATAAAAAAAAAATAGAATATTATATATGAATATTCTGTAAAAACAGTATATAATATACACATAATATTTTACTTTCCATTTCGGTTGCTCCCAATAAGAACACAAAAACACTGAAATAACGAAAACCCCCAATTTACCATTGTTTTACAATTATGTAATGTATTATGTAAAAGAACTATTCAAGGCTACAACATTGTAATAACTGAATTATTATAGACTTGGTGATTAAATATTAAACTATAAAAAATTAATACTGGAAAAATAGAGCTGTTCTTAAATGCACGAAAATGAAAATAAAAATTTTCCAGTAGTCCTGGTCGACGCTAAAACATTTTCCATTAAACCACGTACTCGTGCGGCAATTAGAAAATCGTCGAGGCGAGACGGTCTCGGAAAAATCCGGCGCTCATTATGGGAAATTAGCGTCGAAATCCACTTAATTCTACATTCTGATTCCAAAGTAACCGAAAGCAATTACGAACGTGACCAATTCTAAACGAATATGAATAATTAATTCGGCCAGCAAAATAAAATTAATACCTCTTTATTATCGGAGCTTTCCACTTGCTTTAATTAGGCGAGCTTTTCGCGTTTTGTCCAGCATTAATTAGCTTCAATTCGGAAACAGGCAGCATAAAATGCTCGGTGTCAGAAACAAATAAATCTATTCGTTTTTGTTTGTTTTCGGCCTGTCCGTTTTCGCCCGTCGTTGCTCTGATCAATGTTGTTATTTTATATTCAATATTGATTTAGTCGTAGAAAACTATAATAAAAGCTTTAACGAAACATAAATACACTCGTGTCAAAAATGTTAGACACACCACAGAAATCAACAAAATTTATTCAATATTCAATAAACAAAAAATATTGATTTAGTCGTAGAAAACTATAATAAAAGCTTTAAAGAAAAATAAATACACTCGTGTCAAAAATGTTAGACACACCACAGAAATAAACAAAAAAAAAATCGTTTTTCGTGTTTTTTTTATTTGCTTCAAATATAAGTTAAAATAATGGAAACGGGAAAAAATTGAATTGACTTTGATCAAAGTATAAAATAATTATTATTATATATTTCCTTTTTCTAGGCCTCAAAATGTTGGATACCCTTGTTTATATCTAAGATTTCCTAATCCTATAGATGTTTTATCATAATTTATCAGTTTAGTTCAGATATCAGTTTAATCTTGTAGATTTGTATTCAAAAAAATTAAGAGTTTGTAATTCACTATGGGAAAAAATAAGTGTTCTTCAGTAGAAGAAATACATTTTTTTTACTTTACACCTTTATACCTTTTACTTACACCATAAAGTGCGAAGTTAATTCATTTCGGCGAGATATCGTTCATTGGGAGGCAAGAAGAGATAAATATTCATTCTGAAAATTGCATCGAATTCCTGTAAGACTGCAAGGATAATTACAGAGGAAGCTAAAGTACAAACAGGAGTTAAGAATATTCAAAGATTACTAAAAATCGGAAAATCGGAAAATATTGTAAGAGAAACATTGAATAGGTTTCCTATTCAATGTTTCTTAGGAAACCATCAGAAAAGATCATGTCATGAACTGAGTAGAGGAAGAAAATCATTTTTTTCTGATGAAAAAAATATTAAATGGGCCTATTTTTTTTATTTTCATGATTTCAGGAAAGATGAAAACATTTTATCGAGACGGCAAATGGGATGAGGAAGTGTCATGGTTTGGTTTGGCTACAAATAGAAAGATAACCTATTGTTTCTTTCTCATCGAGTTAACTTTAAAGAAAATAAAAATTATTGGAACAACGAAAGTTATCCTTTAATGATATGGGTTATCTTTTAGTTAGCTAGCTTTTAATAAGCGTCGCTAGCCTTTCAACAAGATAACGCCCCCATTCTTTTGGAAAAAAATACGACGGATTGAATCGAGCAAAATAGTATTTCAAAAATTGGACTAGCCTGTTGTCTTTCTAGATTTGAATATTTTTGAATATTAATTTTACAGTTATTATTAATAATTATAATAAAAACGCTAAAAAAATATCATATTTTTTTAAAAGTACAACCAATAGGTTATAATTGTATAAAGTAAATATAGTGTTGTTGTGGCGTGTTCATATATTTTTTCTTTTTTTGCGTTTTTTTTTCGACACGATTTGAAATTCAAAAAATATCAAAAATATCTGCTCTTATGTAAATAAAGAATCACTGGCTAAAAAACAAAAAAACCAAACGGAGACAAATTTCTCAACGATTCTTTCTTGTACAGAATACAGTAAACAATTACACAGTGACCTCACCTATATATTTTTTTTGGTAGTATGACTCTGCCATTAAAAACTATTATTGTCTATGTAAGAATCATTGACGTATACAAAAATATGCTTACTTCCTGTCTTTACATTATATAAGGAAATTAATATAATTTATTTTTTTAGATTCGTTTTGAAAACGGGAGGAGAAGACCTCCCGCTAACGTCCAAAGGTTTGTATTTATTTTAGAACAGTTTTTTATTTTTGGTCGTTAGACAAATTTATTACAGAAAGGAATCACTGAGAAATTTGTCTCCGTTTGGTTTTTTGTTTTTTACCCAGTGATTCTTTATTTACATAAAAACAGATATTTCTGATATTTTTTGAGTTTTAGATTGTGGCAAAAAATCCTACAAATAAGAAAAAAAAGAAATATAGTATATAAGGCCCATATAAAAGTTAAACTCAAGAAAAAAATATATATGTATTAAACGGCCAGGAAAACACGTATAATAAAATTATTGAAAATGTTTGGAGGAAAATGAATGCTCCTGCTTTCAAGACGAGTTTACAGTGAGTGAAGATTTGAAAAGTGATATTCAGGCTTCATGAGAAAGAAAATCTACCACAAACAATAACATAATTGTATGATTCATCACCAAAAATAACTTTTAATTTAATAAAAGATTGTGTAAAGACCACAAAATATGTAAATGTTGTTTGTTTATATTTTCCTCTTGTTATCTTTCCTTTTTCCTATAAAACTGTTGGAGTGCCTACCATTTTTTCTTCAGTTCAACTTATGATGAGTAAGAATTCATTTTACTATAGTTTTCATATTAATATGTTTTTTGAAAACCCTTAAAAGAAAAATTGTTCTTTTGTGTGTAAAATTTTGACACCGAGTGTTATCAGTTTAAGTGCTTATGTAATTCTAAACCTTTAGGTATTTGGAAGATTTTAAAATCGGCATGGCTCTTCATGAGCACCATAGTATTTTATTGAACTATGTATTTATATGAGTTAAAATATATTTTAATTATTGCGAAAAATTAACTATATTTTTATTTTGTAAAAACTGGATTAAAAAATGATTAAATAATTTTCTTTTGAATACACTTATGTTACTAAAATCTTATATGAAAAGGTTTTAACTTTATATCTCATGGTATGACGCAATAATACTTTTTTTGTGATAAAGCAATATCAGTAGAACGCCCATTTTTGTTTACAGTATGACGATATTATGTACCGATAGAAAAATCTAGAAAATGTATTTATATTAGGCTCAAAAAATTAAGAATGAGTATTGTAACGACTGTTATGTTACGCTGTAACTCTCAGAGGAATGGGCCGAATTACATTATTTAACAATTCTTCTATTGGAACCTTCGGTGTGAAATACTAAACTCGAAGAGATTTGCCACTATACACCAAATTACTTTTTTAAACTTTTTCTAATTCAATCAAATTCTAAAACTAAAATATGTTCTGTTTATATAATGAAAGTAACTAATTACGCGTGCAAAACTCATGAACCGTGAAGTTAACTAAGCGTTACCTTAATAATTGAAAAAGTTGACTGAGTGAAATAAGTCCTTTATACCAGTTTATGGTTTTCTTACATTTTTCTATTTGAATGTTTTCATATACATCCACAGCACTATTATTGTCTCCATTTCTAACAAGTCTAAAATTTTTAATATCTATATTATGATCATGCTTGAGTATATATTGGGTAGCGCAAGATTTTTCATTTCTTTCATGTTAATATGGGCAATGTGTTCTTTATTTCTGGTTAATATGCATCTTTTAGTTTGTCCAATATACCTTGACAATTAATTGCATAAATCCCTAATGTTTGAATTACTCAGGTCTTATTTTTCTTCTTTATTACCCAGGACTTCTTTTAATTTATTATATGGTTTGTACACTACCTTAATGTCCACTTTTTTACGGTATTATTGTGAATTTATTTTAGTTCTGTTCTTTTTGAAAAGCCAAAAATTATTTCCGTAATTGTCTAAACTTATGTTTTCTAATTAATCTATCTACAATATTCTTATTATAACCATTCACTCCGAACACCTCCCTAATTAATTTGAATTTTTTGTTACAATTATCTTTGATTAAAGGAAAATTGATTAATCTGTCTACCATATTTAAACTAGCCATTTTATTATGGAAGCTATGGTTTAAATCGTTAGGAGTGCATCTCGAAGTGATTTCGTTTTTCGTTTTTCTCTAATAATTGAATTTGCAAAAAAAGCAAAATTTTCTAAGGCACGTAACCTAGTAATTAGTTTGCTAACTGGGGTTCAACTAGAATCCGTTTAAGTCATCTTTTGATGTTGATTGGCGTTTGTGGTCGTTTGAATTACTACGGCGTTATAAACTCTTGGTCCAGTTGTTTATCAAAATGTTTTCGTATGATTTGTCCATGCGAATTATTGCAATTCTAAATTCTAAAAACAAGGGTAGAGTGAAAAGTCGGATATTTTTTAAAAGTAATATTGATTATTGATCTAAAATCTATTTATTTTTCATCTTAGTCTCCTTTTAGCTCGATACACTTCGTTCAACAATTTTGCAACATTTTTATGTATTCCAAAAAGAACGAGTTTTCGAATTCTGCAAATTAGTCCTCTGTTTCAGCGACAATCTCTTCATTTGACGTTAATTTCTTTCTTGCCAACCATTTCTTCATATTTGAAAGGAGAAAAAAGTCAGAGGGGGCCAAGTCTAGAAAATACGGTATCAATTCGTATCAATTTCGCTGTTGCAATGGCAGACGAATTGGCATTGTCGTGATGCAACAATACTTATTTATTTGGTAAATGAGGGCGTTTTACCATAATACTCTGTGATCGTCTTTTCTTTTTCCAAATGGTCGGTGAAGATAATGCTTTGTGAATCACAGAAAACAGTAGCCAGAACCTTGTCGACCGACTGAAACATCTTTGCCATCTTCGGGACACATTCGCCTGGAAAACACACTATCCTTTTAGTTTCTGGTGTTTCTGTATAGTGATCAATCCAAGTGTCGTGAACAGTCAAGGATCGCTACAGAAACTCCTTCAGATTGCGCTTACACATATCTAAACATTGCTGCAAAGGAGTCATTCGGTTCCGTTCTTGCTCTGCAGTAAGCAAACGTGGCACCGATTGCGTTGATAGCTTTCTGTAACCAATGTTCATAGACAAATGTTCGTATAGCATGCCCCGTACGCGTTCCTCCGTCCGTTTGTCGGTAATCTGTCTAATCTTCACTCCGCGATCAGACAATACGATATCATGGATTTTATTGATCATTTTCTCAGTAGTGACCTCAACGGGGCCTCCTGAGCACAAAACATCACTTGTGCTGGTTCGTCTATATCGAAACTCAGTAAACCACTTGTGAGCTATAAAATATATAGAAACAAATTCCACATAATACATTTATAGCTTTTCCTTGATTTGCGATGATTTTTTGATTTTGCGTTGAATTTTCCAATCAAGATGTAAATTTCGCTTATTTCTACTTTTGCAAAAATAACGAACTTATCTGTCTTTGACTGGATTTTCTGATGTTTCACTCTATCCTCATATGCATTTAGCGCGCATCTTTTTATCAAATACAGCTCAACCAACATAGCTTGACCTCCGAGGTTTGGATGCGCAGTAGCCTAACGGCCGAGAGCCATTCAAAACAGTGCATGCGTGTTGTTAACATCGGTTAAGTACACTCCGCTCAGAAAATTTAAAACTTAAACTAAAGCTTTAATGGACAAAGTCGTGAGATAATTAGCAACTTATTGCATTTTTAGTAGTAGTAGCTGGAGAGGTTATTGTGACATTTGAATATAAAATTCTGAATGATGGGTATAGATTTTGATATTAGAATTTTATTTATAGACCCAAGAACGTGTTACGGCAGCAACGGGCGTTTCCATTAGAAATATTCGATGAATTAAAAGTGAAGCGAAAGAAGCTGAATCGGGCCACGTAACAAAATTTTCATCTCCCTATAAAAAACCAGTTAAGAAAAAAAAATCTTGACGACGGAGATTTGGCAATTTTGTGAAGAACGATTGTTAATCACCACATAAAAGAAAAGATGGTCCCTAAATTAAAGATAGTTCATAAAAAAATTGTACATGATGTTGGCTACCAAGACTGTTCAGAATCTTTACGTAAAGAAATTCACAAGATTGGTTTTCGATTGAGAAAATTTAGGAAAAATCGTCGGATACTAATGGAACGTCAACCCATCAGACTGCTTAGAATTGAATTTCTTAGAAGAATGCGTCAGCATCAGGAAGAAGCGCGCCCTATAATATATATGGACGAGACGTACATTCACTCATCACAGACCCAGGAAAAGGGATGGAGCGATGAAACTTTAGAAGGCTTACAAAAAGGAATAGGAAAGGGACCGCGTCTGATCATAGTACACGCAGATGGTGAAAATGGGTTTGTTCTTAATGCCTAAATTAGATAGAAATCAAGCAGCACAAGTGTCGACTACAATCATGACATGAATTGCGATAATTACAAATAGTGGGTTTTGGAGAAACTTATTTCGAATTTGCAACCGAAAAGTGTTGTAGTAACCGACAACGCCCCATACCATAACAAACAAGTGGAAAATGCACCAACGGCATTATCAAGAAAAGCGGAAATGCCAGAATGGTTACGGCTTAAAGGTATATCTTTTGACAATAAAATGTTAAAACCACCAAACTTTACAACTTTAAAAAAACCTATAAACCAAGGCAGTATTGAGACCAAAGTGCAACCAAAGTGCAGTATTGAGACTGGCATCATCCGGATCTGAATCCCATCGAGTTGGTTTGGGCCGAAATTAAAGAATATGTCGCCAGAAAAAGTGTGAATTTTAATTTTAATCAGGTGATTAAACTTTGTGATGACTTATTTGAGGAATTCTCAGCCGACAAATGGAAATCTCGGTGTGAGCGAGCAAAACGGTTGGAGCAACAGTATATTTCAAAGGAACCTACAATAGATGCGGTTGTAGAAGAAATCATTATTAATTTAGACGAAAACGATTCTGATTTAGAAAGCAACGAATGTGCTGGGTCAGACCTAGAAGAAAGCGATTTATCAGGAATAGAGGCATTGAATGACGATAATAGGGCTCAAAATATAACTATTGAAAATAATAAAAATTATGTTAATTTGTAAATTTTGTAATGCAAATGTGCCTATAAAATATTATTTGATATTACTACCCTTATTTGGGTTAAGTGTTTTAGTGTGTAAGTATTCTATTTTATTATGTTACATATGATGAATATGCCGATTAGATGCATCCCTATGACCCTATATGTAATAAAAATTTTACCTCTTTGGATGTCAATAAATCTTTATTGTTAAATATAATGCACACCCAATTTAAAATACAGAGTTTGAAACAAATAATTGTGTTTTATTTACCATTATTAATACTTAATTTTGAAATGGATGAATACAATTCTTTTAAACAGGCGTCGTTAATTAGTATTAACTTACATAACTGAAACGTTATTGCGGAAAATTGTTATATATACTGTACATTCGAGGAACTCGCCGTTCTCTGTCTCTGTTAGACAGTGACCCCCTCACTCTTTCTTTTGCGCATATCAGATGCCAAGCTATGTTGGTTGAGCTGTACAAGAATAAACATAAGTTGCTTGTTGAGTCATTGCTTTGGTAGATCAATGTGGTGTGCCTTTTACTTTTACAAAGCTCTTGTTTGTTAACAAATCATGTGGAATATTCCTTTATTCCTTGCGCTCAGTAACAATATTTATTAGCTTGTATATAGTAAACCATTGGCCAGAAAAATACTCATATAACACTTGTTCTTTGTTAAATTTTTTCCAGTTTTGATAGTGAATTGAGTCAGATACCAATTATAGGTACTTTGTAGACATATTCAGATTTTGTTCAACATATAAATAATATATTTAAACTTATGGTCTGACTATGGAAACAAAATAAATGCAATTATTTTCTCAAATTAAACCGTTCTTGAAAAGTGTTTTTTTCTTTGTTTTTAACATTTGAAACAGCAAATTTCCTCAGTTACTTGACATGTTTTTTGCACTGAAATAAATATAGTTCCATGAAGAGTTGCAAGGTGAGTTTGTCGAGGATATTAAAAATATTTGGAAATAAGTACATTTTTTCCGTGTTTCAAGTAAAAATTTGGTCATTCATTCAGTCGCCATTAAACGTCAATCCGAGATCGGTTTCTTGCCTTAAGATGTCATCAGTCGGGCTCGAGCTCAAAGTTCGAATGCAATGAAGGAACAACCAAGGGTATGACTATACATCGGCCATGTCGAAGGGTTGACGCCTGACGGCAAAATTTTGGGCAAATTTTTGCATGGAGTGTGGAAGATATGTCCTTGTTATCGGATTTTTTTAAATATAGTTTCTAAACATTATGAAAAGAAAACAACACGGTTTTATCAAAAAAACTATATTATCTTTAAAGGCAGTAAATATTTATATTAAATTGACTTAATATACACTCGACAGATGGTATTTTACATATATCTTATATTCTTTAGCGCCCATACAGTGAGCAAATAAATTATCAAATATGTAAATAATTGTCAAGTATATGAATAATACATTTCTTTGGACTTTTGCTGAAATGTATTTTTGTTGACAAGCAATTTTTATATTGTATTACTGAAATTTAAAAGGTGTTAAATTAATATTGGGTTGATGCTTCGTTTTTAGGGCTAAATGGCATTACATTGTAAAACCGAGGTGTTATGTACTTTACATATAAAGTATAATTTTAAAGGTAAAAGAGGTAAAGTCTTGATGTTTGACAGTAGAAATTTATCAATTCTTCTATTGGAACCTTTGGTGTGAAACACTAAACTTGAAGAGATTTAAACAAGTACTTGGGGAAAAAATTTGGTTCTCTTTTCTAGATTTTGTTAAGCATTAAAAACAGTAGGAAATAAGGAGCATTGTCGAGATATGCTTCTTTACTTCTGAAAAGGAAAGAGTGTTTTGCTGACCCAAAAGAAGATACATGCCGTGTATGGTGACGGTTCCGTTGATTAATCCACGTGGCGTGGAACTTTTATGGAAATAAATTTAATCTTAGTGATTAGCAGCAATAACTTCTGAACATTCACATTAACCATCTAGCTAATTTAACCATCTACAATGCATTTTTATCCAGGTCAGGTCGAGATACTTTTTTTCAAAAAGTTGTTACTGGAGGTGAGAAGAGGATTCTATACAAAAGTATAAACAAAAAAACAATAGTTAACACCAGGATAACCACCTTTGCCCAACTTAAAACATGGTCTTCACCATAAAAAAGAGTGTTACTGTCAATATGATGGGATACACTGTTTTTGTCACGAATTTTGTATTGATATTTACAAAAATAATGCAATTTTTTCAGTCACCCTCAGTTTTTTTGTGACAGCTACATATTCGATTTCATCTCATATACTTGTTTATGTTTGAATAACATCATTTCCAAAGCTAGATATATATCATAGTCAACAAATAAAAGTTGTTTGTTGTTTGTTGTTGATGTTTGTTCCGGTTGTAAATATGCCACGAAAGTGTTTAAATCACTCGGATCGTGTTTGTTATGTGTATGAAGAATTAACTTTTACCTCTCAGCGTCAAAATTTCACACCGTCAGTAGCCAAACATTATTGTTTCTTTTTGTTTGACTGCTATAAAGGGTATCACAACTAAGTCGAAACCACTATAAAGAACCGAGATGTCAACGTGGTCGTCATTCTGCGCAATATGATTGATAATTTTAAACGTTAGTCTTCATGACCCAAAGCCACCGTCACGATTTCGTAGTGGCCGTAGTGAAGAAAATATCGCGGTTGTCCGTGAAAGTGTTGCCGAGGACGATAATGTGTCTGTTCCATGCTGTTCTGAAAAGTTGAATTATCCAGGATGACCACGGCTATATCAATAAGCAAAATTGTCATTATTGGTTTGAGTCAAACCCACAAGTGATTCATCAGGCCTCATTACATCCCGAAAGAATCACTGTTTGGTGTGGATTATGGTATCGGCACAAAAACTTAAGCCAACTGACTATCGATTACGTCATGAGTTCGCAGATTGGGCGTTGGCTCATTTTTGAGGCTCATTAAACGGTTACGCCATTAAAAAAAATTAATTGTCATTATTGAAGTGAATCAAACCCACAAGTGATTCATCAGGCATCATTACATCCCGAAATAATCACTGTTTGGTGTGGTATTATAGGGCCATATTTTTTCAAGAACGCCGAAGGACAGACCGTCTTTATGAATAGCGATTTTGTCTTTCCAAAAATAGATCAAATCGATGCGGACGGACTATATTTTCAACTTTCCATACAGCACGCATTACGAAGGACTTATTGAGCAATCAATTCGAGGAATCGGTAATTTCACGGAATGGCCCTTGAAACTGGCCACCAAGATCTTGTGATTTAAAACCTTTAGATTATTTTATTTGGGGCTATGTGAAATAACGGGTTTATACCAACAAACCCAAGACTCTCGATAAACTTAAAGCCAACATTCAAGCAACCAACCAAATTCAAGCATTCAGCCAACCATAGTCGCCATACCACCCGATATGCTCCGAGTCATCAAAAATTGAGCTAATCGTATCAATCAGTGCAAGAAGAGTCGAGGTGGTCACTTGAACGATATATACCATCCAATAAAAACAATGAGCATCATTTTCGGCAGAATTTTCTGTGTTTTATTTCGAATTCAAATCATATCGTTCTAATTGGGAAACCTGGACATTTTCGTGTGACAAAAACGAGTTTGAATTTTGTTGGCCAGTGATTTTATTGTGTCCAGTTTCGTAGACTAAGCATATTAGACTAAACATGGTAGAATAAACATTTAAAAACATCCGAGACCACGTGCAAGATCACATAATACTAGAATGGCCCTTGAAAAAATCAATTTGGCTGGAAAATACTTCACCGACTATATTCTTCTGAGGCTTCACCGTGAGGATTACCGGATTTTCTGATTTACGGAACCGTTTCCACCGTGGAAAAAAAATTCTACTGCTACAGATATCAAAACTACAATCAAAGAATATTTTATTTCAAAATCACCCTCACTATACAAAAAGGAAACAAAAAAATTATCAGAGAGATAGATGAATGAAGATTGTCAATAACGATGAGGATTATAGTAGCTTAAAACTGTTTTAATTTTTAAATAAAATAAAATTTTGCACAGTATCAAAAAACGACACTATTAATAGGTACTTGTATAATTTTAATGATCATTGAATGTAAATTTGTTCCACACTAATTTATTATTATTAAAAATAATAATAAAAGTAATATAAGAAATAAAATAATAATTAAAATCATGAGATGTACAAAATAGTACTCATATTATCAATTTGCCAATCGTTTTCATCTTCATACCAAATAACATTCATTACTGAAACTATTTGTAAAAATCAATAATTAATCAAAAGTTTTAAAAAGCTTGTTGTTTTATAATTTGGAAATGGAATACAGAACAAAATCTTGCTATTTTGTTTTTGATTCTTCAACTTTGAAAGTATTTGAACTTTTAGCGAATTTCTTTCGTCGATAAACAATCAAATTAAAACAAAAATTTTTCCAAGTTACCCACTCCATAAATAAAAATAGAATTGGAAATTTTGATATCCAAGGTACGTAAGAAGCCGGAAAGGTAGAATAACCAATTAAAATTTGGAAAATTTTAATGGCTATTATTTTCTTCGTTAAAATTTTGGATGTAATACAATACACATAAGATATGTTACCGAAAATTTATGAATAAAACAATTATTGGAATAAAATTAGGTATTTTTAATTGTCAAACTGATATCACGCCAAGTTAAAGATACCATTCGAGTTCAGTATACATAAATATGTTTAATTTTTCCAAACATCTCCATAAACAACCGTAGTTCCAGTGTGATCACCAGTAGCTGGAACAGCATAATTGTTTGTTTGTACTGGTGAGTTACCATTACCTAGAGTTCAAAAAGTACTAAATGCAGTAACTACTATGTTAAAAAAGTTAGGTGATTGAAAATAAAACACAAATTACTTATTTATTTATCTCAATTTGTTTTGTTTCCTTCAATGTAATCCCCTTTCACTGCAATACACTTATTCTAACGTTTTTCTACTTCGGGTATTTCCTTCAAAGCGGTTGGCGAACTCCCTTGAATGGCTTCTGCGGACTCAAAACAGAAAACACGAAGTATTTTTTTCAATCGAGGGAAGAGAAAAAGTTATGCGGTGCCATATCTGGTGAATATGGTGTTTGTAGAACGGTATTTCAGTTATTTTTAGCAAACAATTGACGAATAATTATTGCGGTATGCGATGGTGTTTTATCATGATGCAAAACCATATATTGTTTTGCCACAAATTTGGACGTTTTCTTTTAATGCTGAGTCGGCAATTACTCAGTACAAGATCTTTGATTTTGGTAATGTTTTCTTTATTAGTCTTCCTGAACGAAGTTCCTTTTGAACTGCTTCTCTGCCATCACTAAAGTTCTTGTCCCACTATCAAGATTTTTAGTGATTTGGACATTTGTTTTTAATACTTAATCGGCGATAACTCGGTACAAGATTTTTTATTTTGGTCATGTTTTCTTTATTGATCTTTCTAAACATTTTTTGAGTTGAATCGTTATAACACTTAAAATATTTAGTGCATGAACACAAAAAAATGTGTTATTAAGATAAAATTTAATGCATATTCTTTGGTCGACAAATGTATCCTTTTTTTCAATTTGTCCAGCATAAAACAGTCATTGAATTCTTGAATGAAAAATGTCAAAAAACATGCATGACTGCATAAACATGTCGCTAGTCTACTCACCTAAACGATCTTCCAAAGATCTTTTTCATCGGCGTTATTCGGGTAGTATATTTTTTTATTCATCGACCATTGAGTTTACATATCTGATTGCATTAGCAAGTTGCTTATGTACTGAACTGAATGCTTTCGAGAAACACATTACAGATGGGGGTTCTGTAATGTGTTTCCTCTTTTCTTGAGTCAGTTAGTTACATTAAAAGGCTAGCTTAAAAACTTGATCAAATGTAGATCAATGGTCACCATCTAGATCAATTTTTCAGTCACGTATAATTTCCAGTAAGTCGCAAGTTCTTTAAATTTTAAAATTGTAAGTGATTTTACCAATTTTCATAGTATTTTAAGGAGAGAATAATTTCGGGAAATCGGGATCATAAGAAATTAATTGTTTCGTCAGCTATATGACTGTAGAGTTATCTTGTAGAAATCGTATACCATCAAGTCAGTATAATTCATTTTTTGCCCCAAGTTAGTTATCATTTTGATATCGCAATCTTTAATAATAATCGAGTAACCAATCACATTTAATTTTATACGAATTTTATTTTTTATTCCAAAAAGTACACTCCAATTTGTCCTCCAAATTATAGATTTTCCAACTTTTTTGTGCCTTGGTATGATTTGTGAAACTCGGCAAAATAATCCTCTGTTTAGGCGATGATCTCTTCATTTGATGTGAATTTCTTTCTATAGAGCCATATCTTCATGCTTGGAACGAGAAAG
This sequence comes from Cosmopolites sordidus, assembly GCA_031761425.1. NCBI lineage: Eukaryota > Metazoa > Arthropoda > Insecta > Coleoptera > Curculionidae > Cosmopolites > Cosmopolites sordidus. Next base: position 157,769 of record JARFXV010001084.1, on the reverse strand, counting down.
TTGTCAAAAGTCGAAGAATAGGGTGGATGCTGCATCAATTCATAGCGCAAATGGATCGGCGGATGAATAGGCGGGTACATTTTCGTGGTGAAACACAACTTTCTCTTTGACAAATGAGAGCATTTTTTGAATTTTTTCTTATAGTTTACCAATAATGCAGCATAATACTCTTCTGTGATTATCTTTCCCTTTTCGAAAGAGTCAATAAGGATAATGTCTTACGTTCATTGGATAAACGTTCATTCTGATGGTTCCTTTATTTCAAATGTGTCGTGATGAATCTAAGTTTCATCAACAATCACGGATTGCTGCAGAACCTCCTTCCGTTTGCGAAGGTTCAACCATATCGAAATTCAGTGAACAACTTATAAACTATGAATTATGAAAGGGTAAAATCCCTATAATGCTTTTTCAGCTTTTCTTCGGTTTACCTAATGGGTTTTCAAGTTAAAAGTACTATTTAATCAACACATGAAATTCGCCTTTTCCCATGGCAAAAATGTTCAATTTATATGCTTTCGAAGACTGTCAGAACAAAGCTAAATGCTATATCAGCTTGAAAATCGTGGAAAGTTAGAAACATTTAGAAAGAAAGCTACTTTTAATCTGTTGAAAAAGTATCGTAAACTCGTAAACCAAGGGTTGACAGCCCGAAGGGAGTATTGACCGGTTCTGGTTCTATTTTGCACCAGAGCTTTGTCTTGTTTCCAGGGCATATTCAGTCTTTTCAATTAATCATGGACAGTTCTTCCCCAAGTTAGTGCGGACCTTCCGATTCTATTTTACTCTGCGGATTCCACTCGAATGCTATTTTGGATATACAGTTGATATGCTTTCTAGGTGTGCTCAATCCAACCATACTATCCTAATGAGGTGCTATTTCGTGTTTTGCAATTTTCTTTTGATTTGTGCAATGGAGCAAGTCTTCGTTTCAAATCTTGTCCGACCAGAATATGGGAATTATTTTTCTCAAGCATTTATTTGTGAAGACCTGAAATTTATTTGTTATTGTCTTCGTTATTTTCCATGTTTTACAGCCATAAAGCAAGACAGACCTCACAATGATGTTAAAAATGAGTTTTGTTTACTCCGAATATTATGTTGATCTCCATAAGTGACCATAAGTGTCAGCGCCCCAAAGTTCCTTTGTATTCTGCTATTAACATCATGATCTGAAGCTCCATTCTTTGTGAGAATGCTGCTAAAGTATACAAAGCCCTTCACATCTTCTGTGGTTGATAGGTTGAGGATGAAAAATGCTAATATTTCTAGTGTTGATTTTCAGCGACTTGGTCTTCTTTATATTAATATACAAGCCTACTTTCCAGGCTTCCGTTCCACGTCTGTTTAGCGTATGGACCATATTGTTGTCTTGATGCGACATAAGGCATATGTCATCCGTGTATTCAAGGTCCGTCAAGCTATAATTGGGGGTCCACCGGATGTCGGATTGTCGTCTAATCTCGTTAGAATGATTTCTGCTACAATGATGAATATATGTATTACCGCTATACCAAACCAATTGTTACAAATCCATAGATTTCCAGGAATTTGTTAATGGCTTAACATGGAGGTTTTTATGATTAATGGAAGTTGATTGCTAGTTCTTATTTTGGTTGTTCTTCATCTTGTTCATTCTGTGGTGATCCACCTAACTTCTCTTGAAATTGTTCTAGGAGGAATACTACTTATCAGACAATAAGTAACTAGTCTTCCGATATTAACACATTGATCAATAAGGACCCGGTCTGACCAGTAAAATCCACTTTTTTTGAAAATTTCAACTTTCGGCAATTACCTCTTCATTGAAGCGAAATTTCATTCAAGCGAACATTTTTTTGAGATCTGAGAACAGGAAATAATAGAAATAGCTAGATCTGAATAATATTATGAGGAAGCAATTCGCAGTGCAATTCATGTAATTTAGCCATCGTTGCCAACGATTTATGACACGGTGCATTATCTTGGTGAAACAGCACTCTTTTTGTTCTCTTAGAGCCTTTTTTGCGATGTTGCCCTTCAAACGCACCAATAACGCAATATAATATTTGCTATTCATAGTTTTACTTTTCTCAAGATAACCGATAAACAATATCACAACCGTATCCTAAGATACAGAGACTATAACCTTGCCTGCAGATGGTTGTGTTTCTAGTCGCTTTGGGCGGCTTTCGCCAGCTGCTGTCCACTCAACTGACTGCCGATTTGACTCCAGAGTGTAGTGATGATCCATGTTTCATCCATTGTCACATACCGTATAAAAAAATCCTTTTTATTTCGCTTAAACAGCTCCAAACATTGCCCAGAATCATCAATAGGTTGTTGTTTTTGGTCCGCTGTGAGCAAACGCCGTACACATTTGTATAGCAATTTACACATTCCAAATGTTAATGCAAGCTGGTGTAAACACTTTCCTTCGATATATTCATAATATCAGTTATCTCTTGCAGCTTTGCTCTACAGTTTTCCGAATTAATTTTTTGAATTTCTCTGATGTCTGGTGTAACCACCTCATTTGGACTCCCTCATAACATCATCGGTACTTTTGGGATATACGGTTAAATTTAGCATGCTAATCAATTATGCTTGATTTTTCTGGGGCAGAGGTAATGATATCAAGCTCCGGGTAACGTTTATCAAGCCATTGTTTTGCTTCAATAGTATTTTTCTTCACCAAGAAGCAATGCTTAAAAAACACACGAATTTTTTTTTCATTTATTTTGTCATCCATGAATTCGCTTTTATGTGAGAGAATTGAACTCTGTTCTGCATTTTATGATGTGATTTTATAAATGGCAACCACTCAACTTCTCAACTGTCAAAACAAAAATTCAGCTGTAAAATATGTAGATATAAAGGAAATATTAATATTACCATATATGAAAAGGCAGATTTTTCCGAAATGACCATAAATTAAATAGGCAGTCAAGCCAACTTAGTCAATTCGAACAACATATGGCAAACTTTGGTAGACAAATAAATAACGCCTTTAAAATACTACATTCATTATTTCATGGCCTATTTCCGAAAATTCCCATAAATAACCGCATACTTTTCCGCTTTGTCTACCAACAAAATTGAAAAAAAAGGGTAACAAGATAAAAATCAGTTGGCAGTGGTGGTCTCTCCATTCCCTTCTTTTTTTTGATAGATTTTTTTTTTAGATTTCCCGCTAAGGAACGTCAGACGACCAGCGACTCATTATTTTTTAATTAACATCATGTTTAACCCTGTTTTAATTAATTTCAAACCACTGAACGACATAAATTTGGAGGATAATTAAATGGGGGCTTTTTCAGTTCTGGATCGGTTTCGGTGGAAGCTCGGGAAATTTTAGAAGCTAGTTATTTAAGGACAGTTTATTTTGAAAGTTTGTTTTTTAGTCCTATTTTAAAAACATCTCTTAGTTAATAACTTAATAAATCGTAGACTCTTATGTTGTGTTAGAACGAGTTGGACTATTAGAAATGAAAACTAATGGTGGAATATTTTTATAAAATTGGTTGATGAAATACGGGTTTGTCAACCGAAAGTCAGGAAGTTAAAAATAAATCTATTAAAAACTAATAAAACGATAAATATAAAGTTTAATAATAGTTAACGTAGTTTACTATATTATACATTACGTATGTTTTGTCTATAAAATATTAACATCATCTAACAAATTAGCAAATCTGTAAAATCATTGATTTTTAGTGAGTAAATTTTTATATCTTATATTAGGGGAAAGCGGGCCTAAAAGTTATACCTTTTTAAATAATTTTAAAAACTTATTATATATAAAATTATAGAAATATAAATAATGTTGTACAAATTGACAAATATATTCTATTTTATTATCCTGAAAGCTTTATGAATATATTTTCATTAGTTTATTTTATATAATTTTTTTTTGCAACAAAACAGAAAATAACAATTTGCATCGATTCGGGGCTAGTGCATGAGCTGGAGCAAGTTGTTATAAGGTCTGTTGTGGATATAATTCATAAAAAAAAACAATTATTTTATAATAGATTTACGTATTTATTTTATAATAAATTTATGTATTTAAAAACGAATCAACAACATTTAAAGAATTGTCAATTATTTGTCTTACATATTAAAATCATAAAATAAAACGGTCAAATAAATATATAGTTTTTTTTATATCCCAATAACTGCAAGCAATATTTCAGATCAATTATTATTATAAATAATATATATTGAGATTCATTATTCCTATAAAAGATATATCATTGATAATATGTCATTTTAAGTTTTATATATATATATATATATATATATATATATATATATATATATATATATATATATATATATATATATATATATATATATATATATATATATATATATATATATTTATATACATATATATTCCCGAAACGCAACGTCAAGCGGGTGGCGGGCAAAAAAAACCATGTCACCGTGTTAAGTGATAATAGCTATATCTTTAGGTATTCTGATCACAAATTTCCCAATTTTTCAGTGTTAAAAAAATTATGTTAGCTAACTTTGACACTTTATCTTCTTTAAATAAAATCTTTAAATAAAAATTATTACACAACCCTGAACAAATTATATCAAAAGATGGCCCATTTAGTCAAGACTTCAAAATTGTACAGCAATTGACACTTTTGCTTCCACAAAAAATAGTATTGCTTATTTATTTATTTTTTTTAATTTTTACCACGTTTCAAAAAACTCATACCACGATAAAAAATACTTTCGTGTGCTTGAAAATGGACTTCACCAGTATAAATGAGGTGGGCAGATGTGATAGAATGATATAGATAGTAACGCTGTTCGACGACGAATTAGACAGAGACAGATTGATATTCAACTTTAAGATGGCCCGTTTAGGCCATGATACAATTGGCATTTTTCTTTCCACAAAAAATATTATTGCCTTTTTTTAGCAAAAGAACCTTATTTCAAAACAAATTCAACCCAAAGACAATGTGTGTGAGTCAAATTACTAATTGGTCTATTATTTAATTAAGATAAAACTTAATCAAAATTAAATCAAAGGGATTATTGTAATACTTTTATTTATCGCATAATTTTCCTTTAAAACTAAAGCAAATGCTCAAATTGTTTGCCTTCGGTACGAATACATACTCTGTATCGCCTCATAAAAGATCTTTTCAACAGTCGTGCAAATCTCCTTGTATTTATTTTTTCTGCTGTTTCAGTAATTTTGTAGCACAATTCGACTAGAATTTATGATGGTTTTAATACATTTTTTCTTTTATGTAGCCCCAGTAAAATAAATCAAGGGGATTTAGGTCGGGAAAACGAGGAGGCTACTCAATTGAACCACAGCACCCGATCCACCTTTCGGGATACTTTCTGTTCAAATAATCCTGTACAGGACGAGCATAATGCGTTGGGCAACCATTTTGTTGAAACCACATTTCTCTGTAGATTTTGAGTAGTACATGTTCTAACAATTCATTCTCTAGCTCTTTTTCTGAGCTGTTATCCATATCGAAGACATCACTGTTGTTCGGGACTAAAACTTCAATAGATGCTTGAGATTCTTCAGATGCAGGTAAAGGACGATCTGTGACGAAGGAAGGAGCAAACTCGTCTTTTGTAAACATATAGGGGTTACAAAACCAAAGGCCAGTTTTCTTAAAAGAGTTAGCGATGTTGGTGGGAGTTACAGGTAAAGGCAACGCATATTTGACGATTCCCGGAATTTCATAAATAGGCATAGTTTTACCAGGGTTACTGCGTAGCCAATTGTCTTGAGCCATGGCGCAATAACTTTAAAATGGTCCATTTACTCTGACATCCAATAGTTGTAAACGGTGGGTACAGTGAATACAATGACAACATGCCAATTGAGTTAACTTTGCCTATCTCTATCTCCTCAATCTTCATGTGAGACTGATGATTATCGTGTAATAACAAAACTGGATCTGATGGAGTAGGTTTAGTTTATTTTATAAAAGTATCCATGTGAATGAGAAATTCGGTAGATGTCATCCACCCAGACTTGTTTCCTGCACCGATGGATTTCGTTGGTCCGTCTTTAAGAAATATATCTTTATATTTAAGTGCCGGAATAAGAAACATAGGAGGAAGAGTATTTCACAATGCATTTGTTATGTACAAGTGCATGGTAACCAAAATGCCTCGTTCAGCTGAGACTATGGCTCCAACTTACTTGGTGCCTTTCATTCGATTATTTTTTAAGATTTTAGGACTGTCGTTATGCCAACTTCGTCCAATTTTAGATTCTTGAAGCTGGAAATTTTTATTTATCCAATACTTCTTGATACTTTGTAGAAAACTTGTTGACGTTATGTTTATTAAATGATCTTGCTCTGCCTGCACTTGAAGTGTTGATTTCGGAGCTGTGAGTGAGAGTCCAGGATTTCTTTTCCAAGAACCCAGTCAGCCAATCTGATTCATGCCCCAAAAAAGTAACAACTAACCTGGCATATTCTCATATACATAAATTTTAGCTAAGTTTATAAAATAAACTTAATTTAAATGCCGGTATATGAAAACTAGATGGATCTTTATATAAAAATAAAAAATCTAAAGGCTAACTATCAAAATGAGTGAAATAGACCAAAAATAACCAGTACAAAAATATTTACTCACCTGTATCAGAAACACGTACTCCCTTAAAAAGTTTACATACAAGTTAGCGAAAAAAAAATCTATTCCTGACTCGTGGAACAGAAAACTAATTGCTGGTAAAGATTGGTTAGGAATTTTCCTGAAACGTCATCCTTCACTCTCTATACGATCTCCTCAAGCTTCGAGTTTATCTCGAACCACATCGTCCTGGCGATATTTGGAACGTAGATTCAGGACTTACAATGGTACATGTTCCCAATAGAGTGATAGCTCGCCGAGGAATCAAAAACTTGGGAAAAATTACTTCTGCTGAACGAGGTACGCTGGTGACAGTCGCGGTTGCAAGCTCAGCTCTTCCCAACAGGGTTCCTCCATTCTTCTTTTTCCCACGTGTCCACTATAAAGAACATATTATTAGAAGTGGACCAGTAGGTTCAGATGGCGATAATAATCTTTCTAGATGGATGAAAGAAGATAATTTTTTCAAAAATTCGCAAAACATTTCCTAAAATACGTCAAAGCCAGTAAATAATAGCCTGTTCTATTAGTTCTAGACAACCACGACTCGCATTTGTATATTCAAGAACTTGATTATTTCAAAGAAAATGGGGGGTAATAGTCCTATCATTTCCTCCCCACTGCCATAAGTTGCAGCCTATAGATAGAACAGTTGTTGGTGAAAACATCGTTGCCATTGGCAGCTAGAATTGATTATATACAATCTGGATTTCGACTACCACTCAGTAAAAATATATTTCTTGACTCGGGGTTTAACGAATCTTATGTGACTGACAGACCAACACCGGATTTGCCTACTATAGCACTACCATCACCATCACTTACTGACAGTGCTGTTCTATTAACTTTTTAAGCAAGACCTTCGCATGACCCATGTAACGAAATTGATGCTCCGAATTCAGCTCTGCAGGACGATGTTCTGGCCTTTTTAATAATTGATGTAAGTGACATACCAATATGGACTTCACATGCTTCTTGCGTGTTGGCTTTTATTTTGGACGCAATCTCAGGAACTAATAAAGATTAAAGATTCAAAACTACTGAAAAAAAGCGGTAGCTCAAGCAAGAAGTGTAAATATGCCCAGTGCTTTATTTACTTCAGTTGAAGATATAAGACCATTCCCAAAAGCTGAAAAAAGCACTATTTATACAGACATACCTGAAAAAGAAAATTTTAAGGAAAATGTTAAAGGGACTAGGAAGAGTAAGGGTAAAGGAAAATGAAAAAAAAAACTCTTCATGAAGGAAATAAGAGAAATAATACGAAAGAAGGAAGAAGACGAAAGTGATGAGGATGATATATTTTGTTTAAACTGCACTGAATCCTATAGTTTCAGTATTTCTGGAGAGGAATGGATTCAAAGGTCTACATGGAAGTTTTGGGTCCATGCAAAATGTGCAAAGGCCAATCTGTTGTTCTATGAATGTAAAAATTGCACCTCTGATTTAGATGACTGACTTGATAGTCTGATCCCTAAAATGATCTGTCCCTTTAAATACATATAAATATATTAGTTATATTAGTTAAGACTATTTATTACCAAATGATTAAAGTTAATATGAAGATTAGTTAAATTAGTTAAGACTGTTACCAAATGATTAAAGTTGATAAGGAGTTTTCTAGTTTTGTTTCAGACCTAATATTAAAAGTATTATGTTTTAATTATTTAGTTTGTCAAATGTTTAAATGTTTGATTGTTTATTCTATTTTGAAGTATATTATGTTTATTTAAATCGTCAGGATTGACAATTTTGTTTTAATAAAAAAATTGATAATTGCAATTGTTTCTTGCATTGTTCTACAAAATCAAGCTTGTACACTATATCATAATTGTTTGCAAGCTTTTTGTTATTTTTTTCCAAAGCTTAAAAGTGTATCTATGAGATGTATTGGTTACTCGTGAACATCATCCGACACCACCACTGGCCTTATTAATATGAATACCGTAGATGCGCTGCTGCTTACTATTATTTCACAATGCACTTGAACCATATTTTTATCTCTATTCATTTAAGAGTTATTTTAATTTGAACAACTTACCTCGGTAACTTTTATCCCCTTTCTCCCCTATATATAAAGCGTTGCCAAATAAGACTATTAGAATTTGATATACTATATAAGAATGAGGCACAATGATAACTACAAGTGATAATCCGGAAATTTATTTTTTTATTTTGAAGAACAAGTAATGGTATTATGCTTTAAAATAATGTTGTTCAAAAGTCCCTCTCGGCTTCGTCTGGCAGAATGCATTCCGGAGACCCAATTTTCGATTACACTTGTAGTAGCTTTTCAATATTTGTGTAGCCTGAAGTAGTGACCTGAATACTTCGTTTAAACTCAATAATCGTTCGGGGATTGTTTGACTGTGGCAAGTCGCACGATCTTGATGAAAGAAAACATTGTTTATATCCACATTTATCAGTCCAGTCCAAATATATTCTGTTAGCATAATCCTATGGCATTCACCATTAACAGTAGCACGATTTTCATTATCGTCTTTAATAAAATAATGTCCTACCACACCTTCAATCTAAAAACAGCCCCAAACAGTGATTTTCTGATGATGAGGAGATAACTCCTGAGTCACTTGAACATTTTCATCGGTCTAAATCCTGCAGTTATCTTTGTTCACAAACCCATTAAGCCATTAATCCATCTTTTCGTCAGAAAATATTATTTTTGTCTCCGAAATGAGGGTCGCATTCCAACTTCCAAATGCTACGCACTGTTGAATCGTGTATCTATGATGAAATGACTCAATGTACTGAATACATCAGGCTGAGTAACATTCACATTTCAAGCAGTGTTGTTGCCGTTATGTTTAAGTACAAGCAGTCTTATTAAAGAACTCTTACACTTAACTCTTACTTTTACAAAAAAAAACACACACTCCATATTATTTGTGTTGATATAATGTTAAAAAATTTAATGCAATGAAAATAAAGAAAATTGCGGAAATTCGCAATATTCAAATATTTTTCTCCCCTACTGTACATAAAAATTTATCAAATCCATTAATTTGTGAAACTGGAAAGTACTCTACGAATATTACAATAATTTCCCAAAAAAAAAGCATTTTAATCATCATATTGTATCGAAAGAAAAATATAGATAGTTTAGTTTTTAAATGAAACTATCAAAGCTAAAATTCCACGAAGAAACAGATATATAAAGATTAAACAGAATTTTACGCATACCTTCTATTCATTCAAAAATAACACGTGTGTTTGCTTTGGTTATTTTATACCGTTCAGATTCCATTCACAACATTTCGCCTAATCCCTTTATCTACGTCTTCATCACCTTGATACCTGCATCCTGCATCTGGCTGCCCTCATCAAATTAAATCCAATTGCGAGAAATATTTCACAAGCAACATTGACGACTCAGCTACCGGTTATGTTGCGAGCAAGAATCCATCGGCATACTTAAGTTTTAGCGAGTTTTATTTATTACACAGCCAAATAAAAAAGTAAATTCATTTTATTATTATTGTTCTGGTTTTAATTTTTTAAATCATTTTAAACATCCTGTTGAAAAGTAGAAAGGAAATGGAAACTGGGATTTAAATTACAAAATATCCTAGATCGTTGTTTAAACAATGTCATATTGGGTTGACAGGGAAATTCGTTCGATTTAAAAAAAAAGAGAATCTCAAATAGTTTATATAAATATTTACTTAGTCTATTATGGAATTAACATTATTATTTAACTTTGACAAGGTAGGAGAGTACCGAACAAAAGTAACACTTTATACTTTTACTTTGATTTCTAGCCTTATAAAACTATCGTCTATACTCTACAAATGTAATTTACAATTTTATTTAATATATCTTTGTTTCTAATATTTACAAAGCTGCAAAAAATATCGATCGTTACTTTCGTCCTCAGGGTCAAGACGAAACTAACACGATACGGATCCAAAGTAACACAGTTTTGTTCTCGCCTTTGGAAATGTCCTTTTTAAAAAAATAGAAAAGCGCTTTAAATGTTTTTATTTGAACTTGGTGACGAACTTTAAAAAAGCTAATATTGCGGTTTTTACAGGACATGCTTTTATTAATGCAATTCATTATATAGGCTGATTATAACTCCTCCTGCCTAAGATGAAAGTACAACCCTTTTGGTTGGAATTTCAAAATTAAAATTCTATATTTTCAATAGACTCATCATTATTTGTAACATTTTTTGATACCTTTCTTTTAGAATAATATTTATATAATAGAAAAATAATTGTTATAAGACTAAACACATAAATCGAAATTGTCCAAACACAAGTCTATTTGTATAGATAACGGATGACATCTGTTGAAGGTCTTCTTTTTGGCGGTTGAGGCTGTATTGGATCTCATCGTTGATGAATCTGAAATCCAGGGATGGTGGATTGAATTTGACTTCTTTCCGTTGGATGATTGACTAACCAAACCAAACTCATACCCTGGAATGATATGTGACTTGAAGTATAGTTCTCGAGATTGATAGAGCCTATTTGAACTTCACATCCTGGTGGTGACTCTATAAGGTAAGAGCCGAAAAGAGGGATGGTTTCTTCTGATTTCTGGCACATCGAATGGGCAAGGATTTCCATCGGTGTGGTCACAATCCATTTACCGTTGATAATTGGTGTAACTTGGATTTCTCGTAGCTCAATGTTAAACGAGTTGCATAAGGTACTATGTGACATATATTTTAACAGGCTCACTCCACAGGGGTTGTTATCTCTAAGTAGTTTACTAGAAGCATGTCTGGATATATATTCATTCGAGGATATTTCTAGGCATTCACTATTTTGGTACGAATAAGATTTATCACTAAGTGCTAGCTGTGTTTCAGAAGGTACATTGACTATGAAGGTATGGTTAATCGGAACATGTAGAGTGTAAGGATGGTAATATTGATATCTTCCTATTTCCACTAATGTATGCTCTAATAAAAACATAATTTCATAACCTTTAGAATAGCATTTTATTTCGATTAACTTTTCAAATTTTAAAACATTTTCATTTAATTCTGTTGTCAAGGGTAGTAATTTTGGATCTAAATAATTTTCAAGTTTTCTTATTTCTGACAAAAGTTCATTAGGATCTATAATTGAATTATGCAAAATATTAATTTTTCAGAAGGTAATTGCTGTTTCAGCTTTATCAAGTAAGTTGTATATCGAGTTATCACTCGATACTCAACATGGTTATCTGATTAATATGGGTATACATTTGTATATATTGATGATTATTGGTTTCGTGTACAGATATTTCTTTGATTGTTTGTTCAATATGTGATATTCTTATATGCAACTGCTGTTAATTATGCGTAATATTAAGAGCTTTCGATAATAAAGTGATGCGGTTTACTTCATCAATTCCGAATTTATTTTGATTGCTATGTAGATTTTTAAATTTAGCTTCGATAATTTCTGCGTCCCTTTGATCAAGATTTTGCGTGATACATTTATGAATGAACCTAAACGGTTAACGAATAATCCTCTTTTATTTCCATACGTTTGTTCATGTGGCACTATTTGATTTATTAGTGCTTCTATTTATTTTTCTGTCGAACTTAACGAAATAAACGAATTATAATATTCTTGCTGATAGTCATTATTTGCTAAGGCTGCTAGAAGAGTTTGTGATTGAGCTTTTAGAGATTGGAATTCGTCAACTATCGGTTTCATATCAAAATGTTGAATAAAAGTCCAATGATTTGATGTAATTTTTGCGATTCCTTTCTTGAAGGGTAGCATTCCTGGATAGTTGTTAAAATTATGGAATTTTACCTCTGCTGTTGCAGGTGCAGGTCCATCCAATGGTGCAGGTCCATCTGTAACAATCGGTGTTATTTTAGTTTCATTGATGTGCAGAACTTCCTTATTTTTTGTTTTCGGGTGTTCCATTTCAATTTTATGATTATCTAAGATTTTTGTTAAGATAAAAGGACCTAGATATTTCTTTTTCAGTTTTCCTGCTCGTGGATCTGTTTTTTTTTGTAAACTTGAGATCCGATTTGTGGATGTATATTGTTTTTCGTTTTATTGATTTTGTCGATTATTTTTTGTTTATGTTGTTGGATTTCTTCGGTGATTTTATCGTATAAAAGTTTTGTGTTATTCTTATGATTATGAACGAATTCAGAATATACGCGTGAAGGAAAAAGATTCATCGGATCTCTTGCATTAGTATGTCCTAATACAAGTTCGAAAAGCGTGAAATTGGTACTAGAATGATAGGTATTATTGTAAGCAATAACAGCATAACACATTAAATTTGTAACATCAGAATGTATGTCAGATTCTCTTAAAATCCTTAAATGTTCTATTCGTGTTGAATTTAAGCGTTCAACGGGAGAGTTCGATTCGTGATGATAAGGCGTTGTCAAATGTATGTCTATGTTGTGTGATTTAAGGAAATTTTTTACTACTTCGTTTCGAAATTCAACACCGTTATCTGAAACAATGCATTTCGTAACTCCTACGAATGAAAAATAAGTTATTAATTGTTCATAACATGAAATAGCATTTCCATTATAAGGGAAAGCTTGGCCAAATTTTGAAAATTTATCTAAAAATGTTAAGAGGTTATTTTTTCCTACTACTAACGTATCGATGTGTACTAGTTCAAAAGGTTTACTAGGCGTTTCTGTTAAGACTAATGGCTGATTGTGTGGCTTTGCTTGCTTTTTTTGGCAAATTTCACACCCATTTGTATAATTTGTTACGTCAGTTTTAAGGGTTTTCCAAAAGTAATTAACGTTTAAAAATTTTACCGTTTCGTCTATTCCTCGGTGATTTGTTTTTCCTTCGTGTGTATGTTGTATTAAAAGTACTCTTTCGTCTTCTTTAACATTATGGACTAATTTAGTACATTATATTAGTTTATAATTTCGAAAATTTCCAACCATGCTACGATGAAGAAAAGATCTAAGTTCTTTCGATTGAAAATAAATATAAGTGGATTTTTCAGTCAAATATTCCTTTAAGAAGTTTGTTATCCGTTGAAGGTTTGTCCGTAAAGTTGCATAAATAATATAATATAATTATTCAATTTAATTTTCATAATTCATAATTCAATTTTTATATAAGGATCATAAGGAGATTTCTTTATTATAATTTGATTTGCTTTGTTGTTAATGATTTCATCTAATAAGGACATTGTCGTATAATTTTGATCGAATTTTGTGGTATGAATAGTATGATCGGTGTTATACGATTTTTCTATCGGTAATTGGGAAGTAGGAGGACGTATTTTTATATCTGGGATAATGTTAATTTTAGGTCAACTCGATTTTTCTATTTCCTTTTTTACTCGATCGATATCGTCTTGGTTTACAAAGCTTGATTCGATGTTTTTTAGAAATTCTTCGATATCATTATCGAAAGCACCTGGACAGCAATATGTCGAGTCGCCGTCAATTACGTTTAGTTGAATCCGTGAAAGTGTATCCCGAACTAACTTGCTGTTAGGCTCTTTTAGGTTAAAAAGCCATACTAGAGGTGGATGGTCTGTGTATATCTTAAATTTTCTTCCATATAAGTATGGTCTAAAATATTTGCATAACCATACAATTCCCAAAAATTCTTTTTCTATTGTTGAATAACGTTTTTCAGTCTCATTCAGCGTCCTGGATGCAAAAGCGATTGGGAGATCATAAGGGGGATTGCCTTGTGAAAATACAGCTGCTAAAGCTATATTCGATGCGTCGGTTGTTAATACAAAAGGTTTGGAAAAGTCTGGATAATTTAGAATTGGAGCATTCATTAGAAGATTTTTAAGATGATTGAAAGATTTTATGAAAGAATGTGATTGAATTATTTCTGCATCTTTTTTTTTAACAAAGGATAAGAGGTTTGGCAATTTTTGCAAAATCTTTAATAAAATGACGGTAATAACCATTCAATCCTAAGAAAGATTTAATTACTTTCCTGGTATTAGGTATAGGAAATCTCTTTATCGCGTCTAATTTGTCCGGGTTTGGCATAACGCCTTCGCTGGTAACTTTATAACCTAGATAAGTAATGTAGTAAGTTCGCGTAATACATTGTTCATTATCTTTTGGAATGTCGCCGGTGCGTTTTTTAACCCGAAAGGCATGCGACGAAATTCGTAATGTCCAGTGTCCGGTAGAGGAGGCTGTTTCGACTTGATGAAGACCGTTTACTAGATCTAAAGTGGTAAAGTATTGAGCTTTTCCCAGTGTGTCTAAAATGTCTGTTATTTGAGGGAAATGGAAATGTTTGATCGATAGTTTTCTCGTTTAATTTCCGGTAATCGATAACGATTCTCCATTTTCGTTTACCAGACGCATCTATTTTTTTTGGTACAATCCAAATAGGACTGCTCCAGAGTGAACTTGAATCTTGTATTATGCCATTTTTTTACATTTTGGATATTTGAAAATCTACTTCTTGCTTATGTACATGGAGGTATCTATAAGTTTTAGTAAAAATCGGTGTTTCATCGGTTAATTTTATTTGGTGCTTTATTTGGTTTGTGAACGTCAGGGGTGTGTTTTCGCAATAAAAAATATCACGATATTCGTAACAAAGTTTCCTAAGAGCTTTATATTCTTCATCATTGCAATGCTTTAGCCGGATATTTTTAAGATTTTGCTTTGCTAAATTGTCCATGTGTTGGTCGTATTCGATGTTAGATTCCATATTTTCGACAAATTGATTTTCTGTTTATTCTATAATTTCGATAGGTAAAGGCTCGAAAATTTTAATTCCAATTGGATTTTCCCTTGAGTTCATTATTATTGTATTTGCGCTAAAATTTTTAATGGTAACTAAAGATTCGAGAATTTCTATCTGGCCACAGTTCATATAACTTAGAATACCAATTCTGTTCGATTTATTTACAGGTATTTTTATGACTTGAGAACTACGGGGAGGCTATGTTAGCACCTATGTACGTCAAAAAATCAATACCTAAAAATCCGTTAAATTTAGAAGAAAAATCGAAGAGATAAAATTTATGATTTCCAGGATGATTGAAAGAAGAAAATATCCGTATATTTATGACTTCTCGATGAGTAGATGTAGCGTGTGCTGTTTTTACAATAAAGGTTTCTTGTTCAATAAAATTAGGAAATAATTGATATGCTATTTGTGGCTTAAAACAACTTCTACCGCTACCGGTGTCAATTAAAAATTTTGTATTTATTTCGGGTAAGAAGATTACTGGTAAATCGGCACTGTTACATATGTTTAAATATATCAGCTCATTTGATTTATATACGGGTCGTTCTGAACATTTTCATATTCTGGCTGATAGCAGAAATCGTCAGGGCAATTATTATCAATATCACTAATAGGATATTGATCATGCCAATTTTCGTTGTTTTCTAGATCACAATATTCATAATCCTCATCCTGATTGTTCGTATGATCACTCGTTTCATACTGATTCAGGGAATAATCGTTACTTGGCAATGTTTGGTTTCCCGCAATTTCTCCATTATTGTTGGAAGGCTCAATTGCTTGGTTAAACAATTCTCGAACCGTGTATTTTTGTTGATTTTGGCCGAAATGTTGTGGTCGATTGACATGGAGTCTGGCATTTCCGCTGGTTGTATCCATCGTTCCGGTTTTTTTGTTCGAACGGCCGACGAAGTGACTTGTCTTTTTACTCCACGAAAATTATTTTGATTATTATATTGCGGTCTAAAAGTATTAAAATTATTCTCTCCTAGGATGAATTTTGGTTAAAATTTGGGTTTCTTGGACCCCATTGTCCGAATCCTAAGAATTGCTGATTGTTGAAGCTGGGCCTTTGTGGTTGTAACTGTATATTGTAAGAATGACGTACAGGGCCGGGCACGTTTACAGTATAACGTATGGGTGTATTATAAACTCTTGGAGTTAGCATTGGATGTTCTAAATTTATATTTGTTTTATTAATGTTTCCGCGGTTTTTATAATACAAGAAATTTTCTTCTTCCTCTGCAAAACTCATCGCTTCCTCTAGTGATTTTGGATTTTTCAACCGAATTACTAACTGCATGTTATAATCAAGGGTATTTATGAAAGTTTTAAAAACTATGTTTTCATACTCTATGTTTTCATGCTAGATTTTTAAAAGTTTTATTTCTCTACTATCTTCACTCATATTTATTTTAGAAAATAAAATATTTGCGTCTTGCAATTTTAAGCCGAATAATTGAGGTGTTTCGTTTTTTCCAGTTTTAATATTATTATATCTTGGATAATGCAATCAATAGATCTGCGATCGGAAAATGAACTTATTATTGATGATTTAACAAGTTTCCAACTATGTAGTTCAACTCGCGAAGCAATCAGATCAGCTGCCATACCTACTAATTTACTTAATATTGTGTCAAATAGGCACACGTTGATGGGTGCGTTTGCATTCGTTCTGTCTCTGAGATTATTCAAAAAAATTTCACATGCATTAATAAATCGTATAATTAATTTGTTTAGAGTTACCGTCAAAATTTGGAATATTTTCGGCTTGATAACGAAAAAGAGCATAATTTGGAGTAGTCATTATTGTATTTTGTTCTTTATCTTTTAAACTAATATTATTAAGTAAACTATAAATGTCTTCCAGTATAGAAAACAAAAAGTAATCAATATAAAATGGTCAAAAATGTAGGAAATGAAAATTAGGATGCACTTACAGCAATAAGATATAGTGGACCATTCCTTAAATCTAGTTTTCCCAATAAGATGAGCGATGCCTGTCTATTCTCTGGGTTGTCTTATCTATGAGCTTCTCGGACGATGCTTGTTCCTTGAACTCGTGACAACAATAGGTCGATGCTTGTACCTTGTTCCCTAGCCTTTAGCCGTGTTGCTTCACAAAGTTGTTCGTTTATGCCACAAATCTTTGAGACGAACCGAATTATTTTAATGTGCGATACACTACCGAATCTATTGACATTATCCTACCGACTACGCTAGTTTTATTCTCACCTTTTTTCTTTTAAATTTTCTTCTAAAATTTTTAAAATTTTCTTTTAAAAAACACAAAAGCAAGTTAAACGTATTTATTTGAACTTGGTGACGTGCGTACTGTACTAATAACAACAACTGACTTCCATTTACATTCAAAAGTATTTATAAAAATAAAATGCTGGTGAACTTTAAAAAATCTAATATTGCGGTTTTTACAGGTATGCTTTTATTAATGCAATTCATTATATAGGGTGATTTTAACTACTGTTAAGGTCTTGCGGAATATTATGTATACAATGAAAAAAATATACAAGAATAAATTAAATTATTTATTAAACTAATGAAGGAACACACAGCAATAAAACATGAAATATTATTTCTCACGAATAACAAAAAAATATAACTTCTTAAATGAAATAATTGTTTAATTAAAATAATGAGAAAAAACTTTATAATGATATTAATGTTTCTATTCCGACTCGCAATTATGGCACACGTAGTATAAATCGTCTTTGGTGCACGCAGCATGAGACCATTTTTTACAATCAACACATTGCACCGACCTCGCGTTTGGTAAACTATTGCTGAATAACTCTAAACAAACGAGGCAAAAGCAGTCTTCTTCATCAGAACTACTGCTATTTGTTGTTGGCTGGATCTCCTCTCCTATGTTTCTAAGAGGGTTGCTCGTTTTTTCCCTGCTATTCCCTTTTATAGATGGAAATTTTCTCTTGCCTTTTCCTGTATCAGGTTGGAATATTGGTTTCTTGGCTTTGTTTCTTTAGTTCTATTCTTGCTCAATAGTATTTTTTTTCTGGAGTGTCTGTGAGTATCGCAGTTTTACGTTTTTACATTCTCTTTTTACTTCGGATCTTGAACCAGCTCGCGGTATAGGTCTTATATCTTGAGGTGAAAAAGAAATTCGTTGTGTAAAAGTTGCATATAGCCCACTGAGTCCTGGTTGTGGAGAGCTTGATGGTAGATCAGAAATAGCAGCGTTTACTAGCTTATTAACATCATCGATTTGTATATTTGATACAGCTCGGAGAGTTGGTAATTCGGGATTGTTTGATTTGATCAAATGACCATTAAGTTGGTTATTCAGTCCTGATTCTGAAGGATCATTCGTGTTAATCATGCGATCAATCTTGAAGGCTGATGCTCGTATTTCGTTATTATCTTGCAAGCGACGATCCGTTACAGAAGAAGGTGCGAAGTCAACCGCGGTAAAAATATTCCTATTAAATGGATTTATACCAGTGCATGTAAAACCATCAATAGCATTTCTAGCTAAGATAAAATGATACTCTGACAATCCCTGGAATGTATTGTATAGTCATTATTTAACTGAGATGATTTCGCATCCAGTTATCAATGGCAGAGTTAATAATTTTCTTGAATGATCCAAAAACTGCTCTATAGGGATTGAAGTTTGTGTGTACAGTCGGGAGGAAATGACAGCAACAGGATTTCATTTCTCTTGCAAAAACCAAGAGCATGAATAGATACATGTGATATATGATTGTCGAGCAATTGCAGTCATTTTTGAATAATAGTGCACGTGGCTTGGTTTTTGAGTGTTCCAAAAACAAAAAAAACTCGCCTTCTTACATACAGTTAACATTTCGACGACCAGCAGACCCAATAGAACTTTCACGTATCATGTGGTCTTGATATCGTTTCAACGGAAATACGAAAAATGGAGGTATGTGTTCGCCTTGAGCATTAATAGCACCAACAACCGTTACTAACCTCCCACGTTCCGCAGAGATTACCGCATCCACGTGTTTAATTCCTCTCTGAGCTACTATTTTGTTTGGTCTTTGAACTGTGTCACCGCCGTCTCGTCCATATTCCATAAATCTCTTGGCTGAAATTTATACCTATCCATAACATCTGATTGATTACCAAAAAAATTATTAACGTGATACTCATTAAAGCTCGACTCTAGATGCGACATAGACTCGTTACCTGTGGACTTCTCAGAGATAGGATAATGTGTCGTCTTAAAAATCCAGTTAAACATTCCTTGCTCGCCATTTGAGCTTCATTCTACTTCTCTGGGAATTCATATTTAACCGCTAATTCGTATGCCAATCTTCGCACATCAATTGAAGTCAATCCAAAGTAAACCTTATAGCACTGAATTATATAGTCCTGTAGAACTTTTTCTTCTTCGGCAGTAAAGATATGATTGACGCAATGGTAGTCAACTTTTGCATCAGTATTCCGTGCTTTCGTATGAATTTGTATAATATGACATGGTAAAAATTGTATTTTTTGACTTGCCCTAATTTTCCATTGCTCTTGAAATGCTCATTTACTACTATTTTATAGACTGCTGTGTCAGTAGTGCCTCTCTCTGTTTTTCTAATTCTGTTCCAACAAAGAAAAAAAAACGTTAAAAACATGCTAATACATACAACGAGGATAAAAGTAACATGTTACTTTTGTACCCGCATGTGATGGTACTTTTGTACCCAACCACGTTTCTGTTGTTGCATACGTACCTCAAAACCGAATGTGATATACAAAAATAATTTATAGCATGTCATACAGTCTAATCACAAAATGTCAGGTGTCTATAGTCACATTGATATTATTTCTTAGTACTACGTAAATACAAAATGAATAAACATAAAAAACTTACTTTTGATGCGTAAAATCACTTAGCGTCCTCTAACACAAGCAAAATGCGCTGGGCGGGCGCGGCGACTGATCGCAAGCGCGTGGGATGTCGCAATCTTAAATAGTTGCGCGTGCCGTTTCGGCCTATTCTACAGAGCGTTTGTTATTTTCGACCCGCAGTTACTTTTGTACCCGGTCTACTTTAGTGGTAGGTCCATATTAGCTTTTTGTTGAAAATTAGAATATGTATTGCTAAAAAATATTAACAGTGTCGTCCTTAACCTCTTCCTCTTGGAAGAAGCTCAAAATATAGGGGTCACTTCCAAATTTACCAAATGCAAAGAGTAATTTTCTTCGGATAAAGGCCGCCTTTCGCCGTACTTAAAACCACTTGACCACTGCAACCCCCATGACTTTTTCATTGCACGTTATTGTACACAATCCATTTTTTATCACTACTTGTGGTTTGCTTCAGAAATGGAGCCTCAGAATTGTTTTCCAGCAAAAAATTGCATGAAGAGATTTGGTCCAGCACACATCCTATCGGCAAACGTCACCCATTTTTTTTGAGATCAGATCAGATTTCAGAGTCAAAAATGGTCGATTTACCAGTACTTAACTTATCTGGTATCTATAAGGATGGTGGTGTGTGAATATTCGGCTGTTATAGTCTTTTTTTCCTCGATATCAGAGCTTGTCAAATTCTCTGCTCCTGAACCGACCTAACCACTTTTGAACCGTGGTTTCTCTTAAACGGGATACATTTTGTTTTTTGATTTGGATATACCTTCTTGTTCTTTTTGCAATATAAAAGCATAACGGGGTGGAAATGCAAGTTATCAATCGACTTATAAGTACATCAACCGGCATATAAGTAAGTATAAGTAAACGCAAACATATCAAATACCATAGGAATTAATAATATGTAAATAAATACTAATCTAACATAGATTTTTGTTTACGAGCATTAAAAAAACTAATGAAAAATCATAAGAATTTTCCGGATAACTCAATATATAAGATCAGGGTTATTTTTTTGGCATTTAGTGTTCTCAAATCTATGTTTTTTATCAATCTTATTATCGCTTACTACACATAACGTCGTAAAAGCAATGAAACTTTTTATCTTAAGCTGTATATCTCCTCTAAAAAACGAGGCCGCCATAATTAGAATCGGTCAAAGATTTATTACGTTATAGCACTTACACATTCGTAGATTCGAGGGGTATTTTTTAAATAAGGCCCATTTGTAAATGAGGGTGAGAATGATGCTCAATCGCCGTAATGTGCTTGCGCCTCTGCTTCCAGCATGCTTTGCGCGCGTTTAAACACCATTTGCGGTCGTATCGTTTGTCTATATGCTGAGCTGTAGTTCAAGAACATTGAGTCGCTAGCCGACTGTAAGATACGATCTGTAATTTGATTCTTGTGAGCACGAAACTTGGCTGCAGCGGAAATTCACCGTCAGATTTGTGAGGTTTACGGTGATAATGAGATGAGTGACAGTAAAGTTCGAAAGTGGGTGAGAATGTTCAAAAACGGGCCGGGCCGGTTTATGTACACGATGAGCCACGTCCTGGGCAATCTTCTCTGATTTCTAAATATATAATTTGTGAGGTGGATTTTAAAGTTATCAACTGAATTTCCACAGATTTCAAAATCAGTTTTGTACACCATTATTTAGGAGAAACTGAATTATCGAAAATTGTGTTTTTGGTAGATTTTAAGACTGCTTTCTGACGATCACAAAACAAAGAGATTGGACTGTGCTTGATCGTTTTTGACTCGATACAATTAGGAAGGAGATGAATTGTTAAACCACATCGTTGCAGGAAATGAGACCTGGGTGTTTCACATGACTCCTGAGTCCAAGCAGCAGTCAATCAAATGGCGACATATATCGTCGCCAACTAGAGTGAAAGCCAAACAGATAATTTCAGCACGAAAGATCGTGGCAACTGTCTTTTGAGACAGGAAAGGGATTTTGTTAGTGAATTTTATGCCGAGAGGCACAACAATCAATTCTGATGCGTATTGTGTCACTTTAAGAAAACTCGGACGTGCTATACAAAACAAGCGGCGTGGCCTACTGTCGGATCTATATATATATATATATATATATATATATATATATATATATATATATATATATATATATATATATGTTATATGTGATTATAAACAATATCATTTCACAACATTGTGCAATTCTAGTCTCATAGCTATCAAATTTCCACGATGACATCATTCCATGGTCAAATCCGCCAGTTCTCACAAAAGATGCTGAACAAGCCCTCAAGCGTCACGGCCACCTACATGGTTCCCACCCAGAAGATGTCTAATAAACACTTTTAATGTATAAATAGTAAAATCGCCAAGAAATAGTGTGCATTACTTAATATTCATTAGTAGCATCATTATTATTGTTATTTTTCTTTTATATTACAAATATTATATTTTAATAAAATTAAAACCTTTTTTAAAAAAAAGGTAAAGTTGTTTTGAGTGATATAACAAATTGGCGCAGTCGTGCGGATTCTGAAAAACGTCGAAAGAACAAGGAAGTCCTAACTATCGACGGTGGATCCCAATCCTTTAATCAGAAGAACAAAAACCGGACGAGTCCTCACTCAACGTGCTACGGAAGGAACACCTGGTGAAGCCCCTGGTACAACACGTTAGAGAACAAGACAACTCCAAAAGAACTTCATGCAGTCCACGATCATACTGTAAGTGAATCATCACGTTATACAATTGTTTTTCTTTTATTTTTATCGAATTTAACACTGTTCGATTTTCCAATTATTCATTTTAATTAAGTTATATTTAATAATTAAGTTATTAAATCAATTAAAATGGCTACAAATCAAAACGTAACCGAATTTGAAGTAGAACCATATAAATTGTCCGAAATATTTTCAATAATACCGGAATATGAAGGCGACCAAATATTTTTAAGCACATTTCTGAATGCGTGTGAATGTGCATATAACATGTCAAATACGGAGCAAAAGAATCTATTAGTCATTCACATAAAAAATAAATTAAGAGGAAAAGCAGCTCAACTAGTAAGCTCAAGAAACCCTAATTCATTTCTTGAAATCAAACAACTCCTAAACCTACATTTTGGCGATTCTAGAGATCTTTCAGCCCTAATCCAAGACTTACAGAGGCTAAAACAACTTCCAAACGAATCTGCCCTTACATTTTATAACCGACTCCAAGTGCTTAATGCAAAAATGCACTCTTGTATTCATAAATCATACAATTTAACCCCAGAACAAAAACAAGCCCAAATATGTCTTATTGAAACAATGGCCCTTAATACACTTCTAACTGGACTTGAACCCCGATTAGGACAAATCATTCGTGCCAGTCAACCACGAGATCTCCCGGAAGCACAATCCCGTATCCGTCGAGAATTACAATTATCATATTTCGAAAACCAGAAATTCAATAAGCCCGTTGCAAATATCCAAATTAAATCGCAAAATAATATACCGAGAAAATCACAATCGCAAATTTTAAAATGTTTCTCATGTGGCAAAAACGGTCACTCCTCCAATCAATGTCATTTCCGACAACAAATTGCATACAGCCCAAGCAACACACCAAATTTCCAAAGATCAATCAACTTCCAACAACAAACTCTACCTGGCCAAAGCAATGTCCAATCAAACTTTCAAAGATTACCCAATTTTCAACAGCAAATCAGACCTAATAATTTCCAAACTTCACAAAAACCATTTCCACAACAAACTCAATTTCAACCAAGACCTACAGTCATAAGAGAAAACCCTAATTTCCGACCAAATCAACACCGAACTCATTACGTTGGTTTCGATAACAACCAAGACTATTCTGCAAACGATGAAGAATATTCTAACTATGTAGAACCCGATCTTTATTATGAAGAATATCCCGAATACTCATATGATCATCAAAACATCTATCAAGATGATACGTCTCAAACAATGTATGAAAATTTTCCACATACTCAGCCCAAAGAACACCCTCCAGATTTTCCGATCGAACAAGACCCACTGGTACAAATTACAAATCAGATACAAGCTATAAACCTAGACAATATGAACCCGGATTTGAATTTTCCCGAACAAATCTTTCTATAAACCCATTGCTGACTCTTAAATCTCAAAATCTGTATTACATAAAAGACGCTACAAATACTTTCAAATTACTTATTGATACCGGCGCAGGAATTTCCATATTTAAAGAAAATACCGTTAAACGTTTTCCTCAAAGATTTCCCGAACAAATTACAATTCAAGGCATAACCAATCAAAAACTGTTTATTACCGAATCAACACTTGTACCATTTGCTTTAAACGACCCTCATAAAGTATATATTTTCAACCTAGATATCGATTTCGATGGTATTTTAGGCCTAGATTTTTTGGAACATTATAAATGTGTCATCGACTTAAAAACGAAACAATTAATAACGAACTTTAAAAATATTCCCTTATTCAAAGTTGAAAATCAAGAGAAATTTAACGAAATTATAAATGAACCAATACGTAACACTATTTCAATTGAACCGAGAACAGAAAAAATATTTAAATTAAAATGTAACCTATCAAATACGGATGCAATTCTCTTAACTCAAGAAAAAGAAAAAGTCAGAATTCCAAACGCTTTAGTTCACGTAAACGGAAAAGGTGAATTTCATACGACGATTATAAACGCAAACGCGATCCCAAAAACTGTCGACTTTTCAGAAATATTACTTGAACCATATGATGACATTGACCCCATTTTTAATTATACGAGCACTGAAAGCGATATTAATATACCGGTTGATAGAAAAGAAACAATTTTGAATCAACTACGAATTAATCATTTGAACGACGAAGAAAAAGAATATATAACGAATCTATGTATCGAATTTAGTGACATATTTTATTTAGAAGGCGATAAATTGTCATTTACCAATGAAATTAAACATCCGATAGAAACCGATAATGCAAGACCTATATCAACAAAATCATATAGATATCCGCAAATCCATAAAGAAGAGGTGAAAACTCAAATAAATAAAATGCTAGATCAAAATATAATTAGACATTCAATTTCACCCTGGTCTTCTCCAGTTTGGGTAGTACCTAAGAAGCTCGATGCTTCAGGCAAACAAAAATGGAGAGTAGTCATTGACTATCGCAAGTTAAATGAAGTTACCATCAATGATAAGTACCCGTTACCCAATATATCTGACCTCCTCGATCAATTAGGCAAATGCCAGTACTTTACAACCCTCGATTTAGCCTCAGGATTTCACCAGATTGAGATCAGTCCTGATGATATTCCAAAAACAGCATTTTCTGTAGATAATGGTCACTACGAGTTTGTACGTATGCCATTCGGATTAAAGAACGCACCATCCACTTTCCAACGCGTCATGGATAACATTCTCCTAGGAATCCAGAATGAACGATGCCTTGTGTACATGGATGATATCATCGTATATTCATCAACCATTCACGAACACATGACCCGGCTTAATGAAATATTTACAAGACTCCGAAATGCTAATCTAAAAATACAGCCTGACAAATGCGAATTCTTAAGAAAAGAAGTTGCATATCTTGGTCACATCATCACCGAAGATGGAGTAAAACCAAATCCAGCTAAAATAAATTGCATAGAAAATTTTCCACAGCCCAAAAACCCAAAAGACGTGAAATCATTCCTTGGTTTAGCAGGATATTACCGTAGATTTATATCGAATTTCGCAAAACTATCAAAACCATTAACAAAACTTCTTCAGAAAGATGTTCCTTTTTTCTTTGACTCTGAATGTAAATCATCTTTTAGCAATCTAAAAACGGCACTTATATCAGATCCAATTCTTAGATATCCAAATTTTGAAGAACCATTTGTTTTGACGACCGATGCTAGTGCTTTTGCTATTGGAGCAGTCCTTTCTCAAGGCCCAATAGGTAAAGATCTACCTGTAAGCTATGCTTCTAGAACACTGTGTAATGCTGAAACTAAATACTCCACAATAGAACGAGAGTTACTCGCTATTGTCTGGGCAGTTAAACACTTCCGCCCCTATCTTTTCGGCAGAAAATTTACCCTAGTCACAGATCACCGCCCTTTAACATGGCTTTTTTCTATTAAAGACCCAGGAAGTAGACTAGCTAGATGGAGACTTAAGCTAGAGGAATACGACTACAAAATCGAATACAAACCTGGTAAAATTAATAAAAATGCCGACGCATTATCAAGAATCAAAATTAATCACTTCCAACAATGTGCAAACCTCCAATCGAAAATATCAATTTTAGCATCTAATGACTCTGAGGAAAGAAACGATACAGACGAATCGAAATCAGAGACACTAACCGAAGATCAAGACCAAAAAGTAACCGAAGAATATAATAAGTTTGTACACGCTTACAAAACAAAATCAATAATTGACTATTCGAAAATAGAGATAACAAACGATCAATTATTAGACAAAACTCATAAAAACATTATTACCTTTTTTTGGCAAAATAAATTAGAGAATATACATCACCAAATTATTGACGACATCTTCCAAGAAAATATCGACCTTAATGAAAACATAGTAAACATTCTACAAAGTAAAACTGTAAAAGACCGTAATTATTTCATAATTTTCCTTAATTTCGATCCTGAAAGTGTAGTTCAAAAAATATTTTACTCTTTTTATAAAGACCAAAATAAATTCGATAGTTCCAAAATATATTACATTGAAAATAATTTGGATTTGCCAATCCTAGAAATAATATCCTTTGTATTCGCGAACGAAGACATTAAATTTAAAATCTGTCAGAACATCATAAAGATACCAGACCGAGACGAAATACCAATCATCCTAGACCAGTACCATACAGGAAAAAACAACATACATCGCGGAATAAATGAAACTATTCGTCGAATTAAATCGAAGTATAATTGGACAGGACTTACGAAAGATGTGGAACAATTTATTAAAAGTTGCGAAATCTGTCAGAAAACTAAAATTTGCAGAAGAAACCTCAGTACACCCCTGGTCATTACAGAAACACCGAAAACAGCATTTGAAAGAATTAACATAGACATTTTCGAATATCCTACAAGAAATTATGCTCTCACAATACGAGACGAACTAACAAAATTTACACAAGCCTATCCGATCGAAAATAAAAAATCTACTACCGTTGTTAATACACTGCTAGTATTCTTCCAACATTTTGGCACACCGTTGAGAATACATTGCGACTATGGCCGAGAATTCGACAATATACTAATGAAGGACTTATGCGAACTTTACGATGTGAAATTAACTTTTTCCAGTGTTGGACATCCACAATCAAACGGCTCTCTGGAAAGATTTCACGCAACACTGACCGAAATGATTAGAGCTCACGAAGCCGAAAATCCAAATGAACATCCATTCAATATCTTACCTTACGCAATTATCTGCTATAACAACACCAAAAATAAAACGCATGGTTTCACACCATACGAATTAATTTTCGGACACACTTCTGGTAGACCACCTGAAACTCTTTACAACCAAGCGAACCTGATGACTAAATATATCCGAGACCTCAATAATAGAATGGAATATTACTACAAAATTGCAAGAGAAAAAACTGAATTACGAAAAGAAAAAGCTAAACTTAGATTTGATAAAAACATTAAAGATATTCCCAAATATAAATTAGGCGATAAAGTATATGTTAAAGATACCCAAATTAAAGATAAAAGTAAAAATTTATTTAATGGACCCTTCGAAATAATTAAACTATTTGACAATTCTGCTATTGTATTAAATCCGCATACAAACATATCTACTAAAGTAAACTTTGACCGACTGAAACCCTACTATGAGTAGTATTCTTTTGATTTCAGATCACTATGGGTGATGCAAGCTATCGCAGCCCAAGTAGTTCTAACACCCGTTAATAACACCATAGGTATCTTCTATCATGAAGAAAGCAATTTAAAAATTTCAAACAATAAATGGACACTTTTAGTATACAAAGAGTTGGAACCAATCAAGGAAGCTATGATTAATAATAATAAAATAATATCAGGAATTTTAGATTTACTTAAAGATCAATCACCGAGAACATTAGCCTTTAAAGCCGAAGTTCAGACTCATATCAGTCTATTAAACCAAATCGCAACCTCAGTAGACAAAAAGTATAAAGAAATTATTGCAGATACAAGAAAGTATTATTTGAGACAAAAACGAGGCATATTTAATGGTGTAGGCACAGTATGGAAATCTCTTACTGGTAACTTAGATGCATCAGACGGTGAATATTTCAATGATTGCATTAATAAAATAACACAAGATGAACACGAAATAGAAAATCTCTTAAAGAAACAAATTTCAGTGACAACATCAGTAATAAAAAACTTTAATACGACTATTACAAATCTTCAAATCGATGAGAAAACATTTAACGATGATATTAAATTAATCCAAACAGCTATAATAAATATTTCCGATGATATAGCTTTTTATGAAGCACAAGTTAAAGTTTTAAGCTTATGTGAATCTCTAATGGAAAGCTATATATTTCTCGAAGATTCAATTAATACAATAATAGATTCAATAACCTTTGCTCGTATTAAAATGTTACATGGCTCGATCATTACACCTTTAGATTTGATTGATTCATTGCAAGAAATCTCCAAATCTCTTATTAAAAATAATTTACCATTACCAACGTACTCTTCAACTGTCGCTGATTATCTTGACGTAATCGAACTAGAAGCCTATCAGTCTGATTCTAAAATAATATTTGTTCTTAAAGTTCCTCTTGTCGAACCAGAAACTTACACTCTTTATCATCTTTATCCAATTCCAGTATTGGATAACCGAACAGGAGTTTTTCATATATTACCAACAACACACAAATATATTGCGCGTGATGATGATTCATTATTGTATGTATCACCATGAAATTTGGACAATTGTAAAACCATTCCTGGAAATACAAAAATCTGCTTCAACATCCTTCCGTATCCCATAGACAGTGATGCGATTTGCGAAGCACAATTACTTCGACAACTGAATGGATTGCCAAAAACATGTCAAACAACACTACTTTTTGCTAAGGACTACAATGTTTATGAAATTGATCAAAATTTTTGGTTAATAACTGTTTCCGATCCCATACCAGTTACTTTCAAGTGCGGTACAAGAGAAGCAAAATCTGAAATAATAAAACTCAACAGTCTTCTAAAACTACAACCTGAATGCAACGCATTTATTGGAACCACAAGAGTTCATGCCAATTATGCGATCGATAAATATAAAGAAATAATTTATAGAAATCATCCAGTATTAATTCCATATAATTGTTGCAAGGATATCCCAGATAAATTACACGTTCCAGAATTAAAACCTCTGAAATTAAACAAAATTGACATCGAAGATTTAAACATAGCACAGCATAAACTCAATCAATATTCAGACGAACTGGATAAAATATTAAGCCGATCACCAGTAACCAAATATACTCATTGGTTTACCATACTTACCATAATATTGATTGTTCTAATCGTACTTCTTTATATGTTGTATAAATGTAGAAGAAAACGCCGCCTTATTGGAATAGAATTTCCCAGCGACAATCCACCGCCACCTCCGACGTCCAAAGCTAATCATGCATTTCAACAGCGACTGAAGAAGCTCATTCCCAGAAGAAGAACAAGTACTCATGCCAACGAACCCCTCGATGAAGAAATCGAACTAAATTAGCCAAAAGTTGTTGCCAAAGCATCAACTTTTTCAAAAAAAGGGAGCTGTTATATGTGATTATAAACAATATCATTTCACAACATTGTGCAATTCTAGTCTCATAGCTATCAAATTTCCACGATGACATCATTCCATGGTCAAATCCGCCAGTTCTCACAAAAGATGCTGAACAAGCCCTCAAGCGTCACGGCCACCTACATGGTTCCCACCCAGAAGATGTCTAATAAACACTTTTAATGTATAAATAGTAAAATCGCCAAGAAATAGTGTGCATTACTTAATATTCATTAGTAGCATCATTATTATTGTTATTTTTCTTTTATATTACAAATATTATATTTTAATAAAATTAAAACCTTTTTTAAAAAAAAGGTAAAGTTGTTTTGAGTGATATAACATATATATATATATATATATATATATATATATATATATATATATATATATATATATATATATATATATATTCACACATCTTTTTGAAAGAAAAAATGAATTACGAGACATAGCTGACAATGGACAATTTTAAAGTGTTATGTGTGAATACATTTTTAAGAAATTAACAAAATTATCTTCCTGTGTTATCACATGTCTATACCAGAAGAACGGTGCTCAGAAGTCAGTAATTTCAATAAATAAAATTCCAATAAAAAAGGTTACTGGGAGATCTGTTAAATGCGGAGCTTACAATAGCAGTGTTCAATGTTTGGCTAAAACATAGCAAGAACAAGAAGCACTATTGTGTTTCAATTCAATTCTGAATGGTACACAACCATTTATTTGCCAGAAGTGTTTAAAGAAATAAGAAAAATCAACCAGCGACGCAGGATCATTCTTCACTATTACATCAAATTGATGAGTCATCCGCCATATAGTCTTGATTTGGCACCCAATGATTTCTTCTATGTTACTTCAATTTACAATTCAGGATAAATGGGAATATCGAATTAATTACAGAATATCTAATACACATAATACAAATAGAAATTCCAATCTTCAGTTGGAAATAAAAAAACTGCTATAAAAATACATCAAATCTTGATTCCAATATTTTCCAAAAAAAAAACCCAAACCATTGTAAACGAATTACAAATAATCATTCCATACCACACCACATTAATTTTGTAACCAGTATTTTAAAGGAATTATATTTCGACAATTCATTCCACAGGGTAAAAATGTCACTGGTGAACATTTATAGAAGAGAATCGTTCGAGTGAGGACCGAATATTGAGTTCCGGGAAGTTGGTTTTTGCTGCACGATAATTCACAATCTCATAGAACCGTCGTTGTTTGTGAATTTTTGGCGAAAAAACGAGTGACCTGATTTATCGTCGTGTGATTCTTTTCTGTCCCCAAAAATCAAACTAGCCATGAAAGGAAGGTTACATCAGTCCAAGAAACGACATAAAATATCTAGGCTAGCCGTGTTTGAACATGCCCAGCGGTGTATTGCGAAATGGATATATTGTCAATAAAATGTATTAATTTTGGCAAAATAACTAATAGTTTTTTATTTAAAAAGTACCGTTATTTTTCTGACATTCCGTTCGTTTATTAACAAAACTTTCACATAAACTATCTCATACCGATTTAGTTAATCATAACAAAGTTTCTCATCTTTATTCACATAAGATGGCAACATTCATTTATACACATAATTAAATGCCATCAAACAGATCACAATGATTATATTTTACAAATATTATAAATTATTAACATTGATTACATTTACAGGAAAAATTGTCAATTTAGTTTCTATATATTCATCAAAAACAAATAATATAAATAATTTAATATGCTTTCAAAACACTTAATACGATAGTTGCTATTTATGTATCCGGAATTGGTAACAATGATGTTGCTAGGCGCCATCTGACATATACATTGTAAAGTTTGACATTGTTGCCTGTATACGTACTCGGAACGTTTTCTTATACAGACGCTATTTGTATTGTTAAGTGACTTGAAAATTTCATCTCAGTCAAAAAATGGAATTAACTTTTAAAAATTTTGGCTTTCGGCGTGGATTATCTCAACAACAGTGCATCGATCAACTCACTTCGACTTTTGGCGAATATAAAAATACTATATATCACTAGTTTAGTGAATTCAATCGTGGCTGCAGTTCTTTCACGGACGACTTTAAGGAAGGTCGTCCAAAATTGGTTGTTGTTGTGCCAGAAAACATCGATACTGTGCGCGAACTGATAAAGCAAGATCGTCATTTGACATACCGTGAGATTGAGGCGTCCCTAGGTATTAGTAAGACAAGTATACATAAGATTTTATATGAGCATTTAGCCGGTAAAGAGATTTCTGCGCGTTGGATTTCGTATAATTTGATACTCGCTCAAAAACAGGCTCGTGTCGATTGGTACAAAGAATTGCTCAAAAATACAATCGTGGTGCGTCAAAAGCCGTGTATAACATTTATACAGGTGACGAATATTGAATATATGCGTATGAGCCCGAAAGTAAACAGCAGTTTTGGGTCTTTCAAAATGAGCTAAACGAAACAAAAGTTGTTCACGCAAGAAGCACTTCATGTAGTTACAGTGCCACTTGAGAATCGTAGAATGGTCAATTCTGAATGGTAGACAACCATTTGCTTGCCAGAAGTGTTTAAAGAAATCAGAAAAAACAACCAGCGACGCAGGATCATTCTTCGCTATTAATCGAATTGATGAGTCATCTACCATACAGTCCTGATTTGACACCCAATGATTTCTTCTATGTTACTTCAATATGCAATTCACGATCAATGAGAATACCGATTTAACTACATAATATGTATTACATATAACACAAATAGAAATTACTATTAGAAAGTATTAACGGCACAGAAACAGATTGAAATCCTAAAAGAAACAACAGAAAATGTAGCACTCCAAATTTCCTTTGAAAAGACACAATACATGACCTGCAACAGACTAAGAACGCCATTTCTAAAAACAAAATATGGTAACATCAGATGAGTCTCTCAATTCAAATATTTGGGTGAAATGATCATTGAAAATGGATTGGAAAAAGCGGCCAATAAGGGTAGATGTCAAAAAATGGAAACGGCATTAAGACTTACACAAAATATTTACAACAAAAAAAGCCTATCTAAAAACACATAAACTGAGACTGAGAACATAGTTATTAAGCCAGAATGTCTATATGCTGCAGAAACGCTCATTTTGAATAAAGAAAAAGCATAAGAAAAATCCTAGGCCCCAAACAACTAAATAGCACAACATACCGACTTCGAGAAAACCAAGAAATCAAACAATACACAGATATACATAGCGATATGAGAAAAAGAAGACTTAAGTTTTACGGACATATAAAACGGATAAATCCGAGTAGGATAACTAGACAAATAGTCGAATTTTATGAAAATAGGAGTAAAGCTAAACTAGAAATAACTAAATGGATTGCTGCAATTAAAGAGGACCTAAGATCAGCAAATATTACACAAAGTGAAATTCAGGATAGAGGCTGTTTCAGACACAAGGTTAACGTTTGGAAGGTTGGCCAGAGAGAAAAATGTAGGAAGACTGGAACAACTTGGTCTGATGAAAGGAAAAAAGTTCATAGCGAAAGAATGAAATTAGTATGGGCGCAAAGGAAGGCTAACAACAACAAACGCCTCTAATTGTTCTTCGCGTGGTCCTCCAGGGCCCATGCGTGAATAATAATAAACAAATAGAAATTCCAATCTTAAGTTCAATCTTCAGTAGTCACCATTCAAATTAACTGAAGAAGCGGATGGTGCGTTCAAAATGCATGTTTTGGAGATACCTCAATCGGAATGAAAAAAACTGCAGTGGAAATTAGTTCAAACGTATGCAAAAGTGTATCAATCATTGCGGAGAATATTTTGAGAAATAATAAAACCATTTCAAATGATAAATTTGTTTTTATTTATTACTACTTACTATTTATTATTACTTACATTCATTCCGGATACATAAATAACAACCCTCGTAGTCTAGGATACTTTATTAAAAACAACAAAAGTCAAACGAATACAGTTTCTAAACGGGGAGTTTATTTAATTCATTGTCCAAAAGTCTATGTTGTGTATTACAGGCAGGTCTTTTTCCACTAGGCTCAATGAACATAAAAGGAGTTATATTAAGGAACAAACTAATTATCATTATACTTACATTACTTACTATACTATAAAAATATATTTACTTTCGATCTTTTCATAATATATAGAAATTATTATACTTTATTTTTAGGTTCGTTTTGAAAACGGGAGGAGAATACTTCCCGAAACGTTAACGTTAAAAGTTTGTATATTTTTTTAGAACATTTTTATATTTTTAAAATTTTGTTCATTAGGCAAATTTATTACAAAAAAGAATTACTGAGAAATTTGTCTCCGTTTGGTTTTTTGTTATTACCCAGTGGTTCTTTATTTACATAAGAACAGATATTTTGATATTTTTTGAGTTTTAGATCGTGGCGAAAAACCCAAATAAAGAAAAAAATATATGAATGTTGACTACTGAAGAGTGAATTAAATATTGGAATTGCTATTTGTATTAGGTGTATTACATATTATGCCATTATATTAATGTTCTCATTGATCCTGAATTGTATATTGAAGTAACATGGATTTTGTAAGTTCCGCATTTGACAGATCTCCGTGTAACCTTTTTTATTGGAATTTTATTTATTAGAATTACTGATTTGAACTTGAACGCCGTATTTCTGGTATAGATATGTGAAAACATAAAGATATGTTAATGTTTAAAAGCTTATACATACATAACATGTAAAAATTGTCAAATGTCAGCTGTGTCTCTTAATTCATTTTTTATTATAACATATATATATATATATATATATATATATATATATATATATATATATATATATATATATATATATATATATATATATATATATATATATATATATATATATATATATATATATATATATATATATATATATATATATATATATATATATATATATATATATATATATATATATATATATAATACTATGATTATTTTATTATAATTATTAAATTATTTTTTTTTAATCACAATTACAAATTATCAAAAGTGTATTAACGCAGATATAAAATTATTCATTAATTGACAAAGTATTTACATAATTTTTGAGGGTAAAGATTCTAATTAAATACAGAATATCCGATCAATGACTGTCACGATTTTTCTGGGCCTCGTGTTTTCTGGAAAAAATTCAATTATATTTTTGCATAATTGCTGCCCAATTTCTTTGATGTCTTTTAACATTTTTGCTCTTAATTTAATAAAGGGTTTTTCATTATCTTGGCGTATAAGAATACACTGCGGGTTTGGAACCTTTGGCGTTACACTAACAAACTTTTATTACAAAAATTTTTTCAGCAGATGATTAAAACAGTTTTAATCATCTGCTGATGATGCTAACATGGTTAGCGAAACGTGCGTCCAGAATATAAAAATAGTGTTTTGGTGTATTGTGAAAAAATTTTTGTAATAAAAGTTTGCTTGGCATATACTTTGAATTATATGAATAGGGAAAATTCAAAAAGGATCAAATGAATAGTTTTCCGCGATTTTTGATCAACTTTGTTGGAAATGCTATCGGTTATGACATTTCTATTGCATCAAGTCGGGCAATCAAGGGTAATATTAGGAAATTTTTGTTGAATATTTATTTTATTTTCTGATTCACGTTGTTGACAGTAAATGTTAGGGATATTTTTTATTAAGGAGTTTTCATATTTGACGACGTTTCGCCAAAATCTCATTTGGTATTTCCAAGTCTTTGCTCTCTTGGTAGGCAACAGACCACTTCAAAACTTTTGTGATTTTTGTCATCGAAAATTATATCGAAAAATTGAAATACGATGTTTCATAGTTAGATGAGGCAAAAAGTTTTATTGTTAGGTTAGAAACTTTTTGTCCTGACCTCGTAAATTAAAAAATGTTGGTTTACATAAAGATTAATTTTCTTATTTAATACATTAAAAAAAAATATTCAGGCTTCGCTATGTTTTTAAAGCTGTTCGATGACTGGCCATATTTCAAACAGAATCGTATTTTTTTAAAAGATGTTTTACTTCACACTACTTTTAAAAACCTATCAATTTTAATGTATAATCTTTTATGATTATTAGATTTTTTTATACGTTTCTAAATTTGGTAAAAATAAAATTATGCATATAATGAAAATTACCAAATTAAAAAAAACTAATTTGTGAGTTCGAAAAGCATATGTAAACATTCCATAAATAGATTTGATACTCCTGCTGATATAGACTATTTCACAGCTCATTTCGAAAAATCCTCATATACAACAGTACCCCTTTATGGTTCCATCTACAGAAAAAAATAAGACAGGAATAAAGACAACTTGAACATTTATTGGACCAATATTCAGAGAAATTCCAACATCTGCAATTTTCTTAACATCTGCATTCTTCTACATACATCTAATGCTGGGGCATTACTACTGCAGACATTATACTATTTACCTAGAAGTCAATGTTAAAGAGTATTATTGTGGCAGGAATATTGCGGATTTTTAAAATACTATAAATCATTATTAAAACTTTCAATTTAATAATGATTTGTCAATTACCTAGGGACAGGCACTTATAAACCTGCTATTTAATTCTAAGCTATATATTAAACATATGTTACTGAAGTGCTACAAAATGCAATATATATATATATATATATATATATATATATATATATATATATATATATATATATATATATATATATATATATATATATATCCACTTCTTAATTCAGAAGTGGATTCAGTACAATGGATAACATCCAGGTTGTACAGCAGGTCATAGAAAGGCACAACGAATACACCATGCCACTGTGCTTGGCTTTTTGGCTTTTGGCGAAAAAGCATTTGACTCCATCTCCAAAGCATGCGATAATGGATGCACTGCTTAGCCAAGGGGTAGATAATGCATATGTAAACCTTTTAGGATCTATACATGATGGAGCTACAGCCACAATTCATCTTGATGATCTGAAAGTGGGAATTAAAGTAGAACGAGGTGTACGGCAGGGTGACGCAATATCGCCTATTCTTTTCACGGCTGGCCTTGATGAAGTATTCCGTAAACTGGCTTGGAAATACGGTGGTGTAAATATCAATGGTGCAAACTTAAACCATCTTAGATTTGCAGATGATATCGTTCTCTTTTCACAAGACCCAGAGGAGCTGCAAAGACACATACCCTGTGCAGTTCTTCACAGGGCCGGCGAACAATTTGGTTTGAAAATAAACGTGAAAAAAGTCAGGTTATGTTCAATAACTTCGCTCAGGATAGAAGAATTTCAGTTTTAGGAAAGGATTTGTAGATTGTGGACAGCTTTATATATCTTGGGCAGAGGATTTCAGTGGAGGGGAATACCGCCCGGGACGGCGTGTTAAATGTCGTTGGCAGGCATTTAGCAGGCTCAACATAGTGTTTAAGAGCAGACTCCCACTTTGCCTGAAAAGAAAAGTCTTCATTAAGTGGGTTCTACCCGTTATGACATACGGAAGTGAAACCTGAAAACGAAAGTGAAACCAATTCAAAAACTTCGGGTAGCACAGAGGGGAATCGGTCAGAGGGGAATCGGGTAGCACAGAACGAGACAGAAAGTCCTGCGCATGGATCAGGGAACAAACGAAAGTCTGTGACATCATTAAAAGAGTAAAGCAATTGAAATGGAGATAGGTAGGCCATATAGCAAGGCGATGGGACGGCAGATGGGCCAAGACAATCCTGGAGTGGATACCGCTTGATCGCAAACATCCGCGCGAGAAGACCGAAAGCACGATGGATTGATGATATCGTTAAGTGTATTGGACCTGAGTGGCAGAGGAAAGCCCAGGACCGTGAAAGTTGGAAGCATGCTGAGGAGGCCTTCATCCTGCAATTGATCGACACGCGCTGATGATGATATATATATATATATATATATATATATATATATATATATATATATATATATATATATATATATATATATATATATATATATATATATATATATATATATATTAAAAGTTATCGTATATAAATACGAAGCTCTCTTGTACTCTATTGTACTAAAATCTGCAACACAATAAAAGTCAAAAAAGGAATACGTTTCTAAGTAGCATATTACATCAGTATCTTGACATATAAATGGGCCTTTTGTGAGAATATAAGAGTCATGCGATCATTGACTACCCTAAAAGTAGAATTGTATTCTTTTTGACATAATAACGATTCAGGCTTTTTTGCCGGCTTTTTCAAGTTCATTGTAATATGTAGTTTCGAGTTATCATTGTACTAATGGCATGTAGAAGCAGATATTAATTTATGGAATTTTTTTTTGAAACCAGAAAAATCGGATTGTTGATATTTTAAATTTTATCTCAAATTAATTGGAAGGACTAATCTTAACAGAACTTAAATTAAACAATATCGAATTGTACGTTAAGGTTTTACTAGAATTAAACACATTTTTATCCGTTGCTCATAAACGGGAGGGTGGTATCAGTGTATTCTCGTTTATATTTATTTATAAGCTAAGAAGAGGGCGCTATTTTCATTTTATTGGAGTTACAGTGTCCAATACTCAGAATGTAAAATTTTACCCATTAATATTTATGATGAGTATGTAGTACTTGGTAAGGTTTTCATAGAACCAAGCACACTTTTTTACGTTGCTCATAAATGGGAAAGCTGACATCAGTGTATTCTCATCTGTATTTATGACAATAGACATTAATTTTGAAAGGGCGTCACATTTTTTGTTATTAGAGCTAGGATGTTCAATAATTAGGCAATACAACTGTATTAATTGATATTAATAATTTAACATTATAATTAATTAATAATAATAATTTTTAATTCCTCTCATATTGGAAAAAATATTTGGGAATCCCCAGCAGAGTTTAATAATAACGCAGAATGGATTTTGCGTGTCGAGAATGCTACTAAGAACTTAGCAGCGATGCCTCCAGTTCTCTTCACAAAATATGATATTATAAAATATATCAAGCCCTTACCTAACTGGCGTGCGCCGGGTTCTGACAAAATTCA
Source organism: Cosmopolites sordidus (assembly GCA_031761425.1). Classification (NCBI taxonomy): domain Eukaryota; kingdom Metazoa; phylum Arthropoda; class Insecta; order Coleoptera; family Curculionidae; genus Cosmopolites; species Cosmopolites sordidus. The sequence goes on along the minus strand of JARFXV010001084.1, from coordinate 118,798 downwards.
AAATTTTTTGGTTGAAGACATTTAATTGTTTGAATGGTGTATGGACCGAATATTCCAATAATATATTAGCCAACTCTAGTATTTTCCTATCTATCGTACCTCATGTGCGGAAACACTTACCTGCTTTACAAAAAGGGTGGTCGAGACGACCCTAAGAGCTACAGACCCATAACGTGCCTTTCTATAATCTATAAATTGTTTACATCAGCAATAAACCATAATATATACGAGCACTGTATACACAACAACTTAATTGCACTAGAAGACAAGGGATGCATTAAACATTCTCTGGGTTGCAAGAAACAGTTAAAAATGGACGCTGTGATAATGAAGCAGGCTCAAGTAAAACAATGAAATCTCAATATGTGTTTCTTGGATTATAGCAAAGCATTTGACTCTGTCCCACATAACTGGCTAAGAAAAGTCCTGGAGCTCTACAAGATCGATCCTTCGGTTCGAGATTTTCTCACAATAGCCATGTCCAGCTGGAATATCCATTTACGTACTGGGAATTTAAACATTGGTCATATAAACATATCCAAAGGTATTTTCCAGGGTGATGCATTGAGTCCACTAATATTCGTTTTGGCATTTAATCCATTATCATTTCTGCTCAATGAAAAAACACATGGATATCACCCAAATGTGAAATAGAATGTCAAAATCAGCCATCTTATGTTTATGGACGATGTAAAACTCGATGTAAAAAACTAAAACTATGCAGAAACACGAAATCAATTACAGTCACTTAATCAAAACAGCAGAAATATTCAGCATGGATATCAAAATTCTTCGGATCTTTTTCGGATTGGATAAGTATGCTACGGTGACTGTAAAGAAAAAAAAGTTACACAATAAAGAGAAACTAAGAATATCTGGTATTGAACCACTAGAGCGGGATAAAGCATACAGATACCTGGGCTTGTCACAAAATGTGTCCCATGTTGATCCATTAACCACACTGCCATGAAAAAAGAATTTAGGAAAAAATACAGAAAAAGACTTACTAAATTGTTAAATACCAAATTCAATTCAAGAAACCTAATTACTGCCATAAACACTTGGGCTATACCAAATTTAACGTATTCATTTGGGGTACTCAAATACTCTGATTGTGCTGGATCGTCTTACTCGCCGACTATTAACGAAATTTAGGTACCATCACCCACGCTCAGCCTTGGAACGACTTTACTTGAATATAACAGAAAGGGGAAGAGACCTCATCAGTATAAAGGAACTATGTAAAAAGCAGGAGCACAGTATGAGAGATTATTTTAGAAACTCTAGTAAGCCGTTAACACGGAGTATCGTTCAGGTAGATCGAGGATACACACATAAGTAACGGAAGGTACTCCATGGTAAATTTCCGGCTGCCTTAGACCACACTACTATAGATAAAGAAAACTCGCTTAACCAGCTGAAAAGAGGTTGACTCCACCCAGAGACAGAAGGCTTCATAATATCCATACAAGATCTCGTAATCCGTACCAGAAATTATGAAAAGTATATTATAAAAAAAGATGTTAATGATATATGTCGGAAATGCGCAAGCCCTGGAGAGATACTATATACCACATAACTGCTGGATGTTCAGCACTATCAGAATCCGAGTATCTTGGAAGACATAATCAGGTGGCAAAAATTATACATCGGGAATGGGCGGTGAAATACAACCTCATCAACAATCTACCACCGTACTACCAATATTCCCCAGAACCGATTTTAAAATCCTGTGATTGGCTGTTCTATTGGGATAGGCCAGCAATTACAGACAGGATAATAAACTATAACAGGCCAAACGCTATAGTGATTGAAAAAAGAAATAAAAACGCCTTTGTAGTTGATGTGGGTTGCCCGTTAACGCAAAATCTGGAAAAAAAGTAAATGGAAAAAGTCCGCAGATACGCAGATTATCTTACTGTGCTAGCTAGAAACAGAATAAGCCTGGAAGAAGCAATCCAAAAAATTGGGCAAGAAGCAAAGAAAAGAGGCCTCATAATAAATCAAGAAAAAGCAAATATATGGAAATAAGGAAAGAAAATGGAAGAGTTACAAACAAATCAGTAAAAATACAAAATTACGAATTTGAAGTAGTGGAAAACTTTAAATATTTCGGAATAATAATAAATAGCAAAAGCGATAGAAACATAGAGATTGATCACAGAGTACAGGCGGGACTCAGAGCCAATTATAAATTCAAAAGCATAATGAATAGCAAAAACATAGTATAAATACAAAAATGAAGGTATATAAAGCAGTTATTAGACCGGTGGTGACCTATGGGGTAGAGATAATGAATTTAACAAGCTTGGAACAGGAGAAGTTACGAATATTCGAAAGAAAGATAGTAAGAAGAATATATAGATTAAAGAAAGTTGCAGAAAGATGAATACGGAAGATTAATGAATTTTGAAATAAAAATCATTTTGAAAGGAGAAGATATAGTGAAGACCATAAAAGTGCAAAGACTCCGCTGGTTTAGCCATATAAGAAGAATGAAAGACAACAAAGTAGTAAAGAAAATTACAATGTGGAGACCAGAAACTAACAGAAGAAGAGGGAGACCAAAAAGTAGGTGGGAAGATCAGGTGCAGGAAGACATAAGGAAATTGGAAATACAAGCGGAGCCGGATGATTTCTTAAAGGAAAATTTTCCGCGTACAAATGACATGCTGAGGCTGCATTTTGTTAGCACGCCTCGTTTGGCGTGCCAACATGTGGCATTTTAATCGCAGAAAGTACCCAAAAATTAAACACGCACTATTAAGGAATTATTACCACTGGTCAAATCGAACATCGCACTTGAAAAAACTATCGTACAAGAATACAAAAAATTAGTCATACCCAGTATCAGCAGTAAACTAATACTTTATGTAAGTAATGTCTGAATGATTGTGACGTGTTCATATATTTCTTCTATTTTTTTTTAGTTCAGTTTTGAAAACGGGGGGAGATTACCCTCCGAAACGTTAACGTTAAACGAAACGTAAACTGAGAAATTTGTCTCCGTTTGGTTTTTTTGTTTTTACCCAGTGATTCTTTCTTTAAATAAGAACAGGTATTTTTGATATTTTTTGAGTTTTAGACAGTGGCGAAAAACCTAAATAAAGGAGAAAAAATTTATGAACACGTCACAATCATTCAGACATTACTTAGATTACAGGTATGGGCCTGAGATATGTTTTTTATTTAGATATTTAGAAAGTAAATATATTAAACTACAACATTCTGAAAACAGTTTAACATTTCTTTACAAATGTAAAGATTGTGACATAATACCAAAAGGTTTACGTTTACGTACACCTTATAACACAAACAGAAGCATATATATTTTACATAGGGCTAGTTTAGTACTTTTAAGAGATTGTATCCAACATCACATATACACTAAACAACAATTAAAGACTGACATTAATAATACATTACAACAAATATACGAAAAAGTAACTGAAGTAGATTTTAATCACATTTATAATAGTTTTAATCACATTTATAATATAATAATCTATTCCAGTTACACATATCACTTCAATATCCAAAAAAAGCTCACATTAAGAAATTTAAAAATTTAATTATTGAAAAACATGGAACACATACAAAACACATTAATACACATACAGAAAAAATTTCATTAATAAAACTGTAGTTAACCTTTCAAATAAAATATTATCTGATTCTGAAAAGTATGTACTTACTAAAGGACTAAATTTTAGTGTTACATCGAAAGATGTTCCTAAATTAGACCTTATTTCGGCAGTAGAGTCTGTTGCTCAAAAATTACCTTTGGAAAGTGCAAATGAATACAGAATTAGGTTAAAACTTATCTTAGAAAAACAAGTTAAAATCAAATCAAAGTTATACCATGAGGAAAGGTTCAGTATAGATAAATTAAAAAAGACACTATCTATTAAAATATTGCCATCAGACAAAGGTAACGCCACAGTTATTCTGGACACTACAGAATATAATAACAAAATTAAAACTTTAATTGATGAGGGAAATTACACTAAAATACCTACAGATCCAATATTAAAATTAGAGAGACAAAGTTACAATACATTATATAAACACAAGCGTGAATTTACAGATTTAGAAAAATCACAACTTACACCACATTATAATAAACCACCTCATTTCTATGGTCTACCAAAAATACACACAACTAATATACCACTTCGCCCTATAGTTAGTAGAATAGATTCCCCATGTTATAAACTAGCAAAATTTTTATTGAACATTTTATATCCACTTTCGGGTAGAACAAATTCATATATTAAAAATACTTCAGATTTTTTAGATAAAATTTCGAACATTAAAATTACAAACTAAAATTTAATGGTTAGTTTTGACGTGGTGAGTTTATTTATTAATGTACCAGTTGATAAATCACTATTAATAGTTAGAAAGAGATTAAAACATCATACAACAGTAAAAGACCGCACTAAACTAAACATAAATACAATTTTGGAATTATTAACTTTGTGCTTAAAAACCACATATTTTCAATTAGAAAATGATTATTATCAACAAAATTTCGGAATGACAATGGGTTCTTCTCTTTCTCCTTTGATGAGTAATATCTTTATGGAGGAACTCGAGAATGACATATTAAATAAATCTCTTAAAAAGCCAATAATATGGCTTAGATATGTTGATGATATTTTTGCTATATGACAACATAGCATTGACGATCTAAATATTTTTTTACAAGATATAAATTCTCGAGAGCCTACAATTAAGTTTACTTTAGAGATGGAGAGGGAGAACAAATTGCCATTCCTCGATACTTTAATAATAAAACAAAACAACAAATTAAAAACTACAGTTTACAGAAAACCGACAAACACAGATAGGTATCTCAATTTCTTTTCAAATCACTGAAAATCGGTCAAAATAGGAGTAATTAAAAGTTTATATGTCAGAGCAAAACTTGTTTGTACCGACAGTGATACACTACAAAAAGAAACAAATCACATAAAAGACATTTTATGTGATTTGTTTCTTTATTTATAAATCGCTTAAAAATTTTGATACTAGACAAAACAGACAAGTTATTAATAACAATAATAATAACTCTCAAACAATCAACCTCAAAATCCCTTATATCGGCGATATTTCTGACACAATTAAAAAAGTAGGAAATAAATACAACATAAGAACGACATTTAAAACAAAAAATACTCTTAGATCTCTATTAACAAAGACTAAACCAAACAATATACAACAAAATACCAAAAATGTGGTTTATAAAATTCCCTGGGAATGTGGCAAATTCTATATAGGTGAGACATCTAGACCGTTAGATTAAAAGAGCATAAAAACCTTCTTAGAAAGGGCGATTTTAATAAATCTAGAATTTGTCAACACGCATTGGAATCGGGTCATAAAATCAATTGAAATAATTCCAAAACGGTATTAAAAGAATCGGTAACAAAATACAGAAGATTAAAAGAAACCGCTATAATTAATTTAAATAAAAATAACTGTATTTAAATATTTGAATACACAATCAGTACCATTACCTATATATATTTTTTGGTAGTATGTCACTGTCATGAAAATCCATTGTTGTCAATGTAAGTATCGTTGACATACAAAAAAATATATTTACTTTCACTCGTTACTTTATATATTACAAATTAATATAATTTATTTTTTAGTTCAGTTTTGAAAACGGGGGGAGATTACCCTCCGAAACGTTAACGTTGAAAGTTTGTAAATTTTTTATAACATTTTTATATCTTTAAAATTTTGTTCGTTAGGCAAATTTATTACAAAAAAGAATCACTGAGAAATTTGTCTCCGTTTGGTTTTTTGTTTTTACCCAGTGATTCTTTCTATAAATAACAGGTATTTTTTTATATTTTTTGAGTTTTAGACAGTGGCGAAAAACCCAAATAAAGGAGAAAAAATATAATCCTTTATGTGTTTACAACGCCGTGGTCGAGAATATCACAAAGTCAGGTTTGTTTTCAAATTTTCTAACTGTTAATAAATTCTTTATTTTGCAACTTTTATATAAATTATTTATGGTAAAATTACATATTTTTGATAGTTCTGTAACCTATAAGAGCTACTTCTTAACCCAATACGTAGCATGAATGCTTAATGGATCTTAAATGATTTGAAAAGAAGAGAAAAATCTATTAGTTTTTACCAGAACGTGGCAAGGAAATTTCGGTCATTTACGAGCGTCGGCAAACCGACGATTTGTTTTCTTTCTATTGCTGCTTGGCAAAACCTAATGCGTTTCTTATAGACGGTGCCGACTTTTCGGGGTCCCGTTTTCCAACCATTGTCTTGCTCTAGGCCAACAATAAATATATCTCCTCCCCTAAAAGCTCCTTCCGCTGAGATGTCCGCCCCGATTTAAATGCTGATTGATAGAAGTGATTTTTTCTAATATTCGTTCGCCGTATGGGGTCGGCGCTTCTACGGAAACCGTTGAAAGGAAAACGTATTGGAGTTTTGGATTTATTATCGCATGGAAATGGGGTCGGATATAGCCTGTAAAACAAAAATCAAATTAATGTCATAATGCTTCCATTAATTTGTGAAATGTCTCTACTTTGCTCCTTCGTTTGTAAATGTAAATACCGTTCTGAAGATGATTATCTAAAAATTGATATATTTACTAGAATCGTTCAAAAAGTTCTCTTATTTACATATAGATAATGGCTTATGACTAAGTAACTATCACAATTGTCAAGTTTGATGTTTCAGATATGTGAGTTTAATTGTTTTTTTTTGTGTTACTTTCGAAAAAATCAAACACGTTTTAATGTTTCTTGGAACATGTATAAAATTGGAGTTCCAGCTATTATTAAATACATTGTTTTAATGAGCTTAACCGGGACTGTCACACAAAAACTTAGATTCCACTTAAAATTATTATTCCCCCTCGTTTTTGCCGGTGAAGTTCCAAATATCATATCCAAACCATGACACTTACTGAATGTTTCATCCTTTCTTCGGGGCCATCAAAATGAAACTTTTCTTTGAAGCGTCTTCGCACAAATGAGCTTCTGTTCTACTAAATTTGAAGTGAAAATATTTTTAAAAATTATTGACAAATATTGATGGCTGTCAATTCGATACCAGTGTGACCTCGATCAAGACTATTTATTGTGCTAAGCCATAATTGAAGAATTTTGTGTTTTATAGTGGCTCAAATAACTGAGCTTAAATCTGCATGGCTTTCCGCATACTCTATATAAATACAGAATTGGCACACGCGATCCAGCCTGTTTAGCTTTTCGCACCCGCCTTTTTGATGGGGTTTTTAGCTACACAGTTTTGGGTGATCGCTTGCCGTCTTTTATTATTCAGATATGTTTGATATGAAGTTCTTTAGAGATGATTTTATGACGTGTTTGTATCTTCCTTTTGGACTGCCAGATTGAATTTCTTATAATTCAGCTGAGCTTTTATGATCTGGGATTTTATGCTCAAACTGTTGATATCTCGACATTGATCTGATAGTTTTGCCATTTCATTCTCAAGATTTTCTGGAGGCAACTTTGATGAAATCAATGAGTTGTTTGATTTGATTCCGATACAGGACCCAGTATTCAATTTCATACATAAAAGCATCAGTTTCTCCCATTTGCCGCAGAAGTTTTACATTAATGCCATTATATAAAGGTAGTGGTTATGTGCACCAGCCTAGGCCGGCATCCTATGATGTCCAAGAGCTTCGACACTAAATTTCTGTTAACGCAGTCATGAAACGTCTTGGTCAGATCTACTTAGTCAAGGCCGCAAATATGCTTTTATTTTGATCTCTGAATTTTTCTTGTATCTGATGTAGGGAGAATATCATATCTGCTGTTCGATGACCTGAGAAATATTACGTAGTAATAATTTACTAGATTCTACTCTTCAATAGTCATTTTTTTATGTATTCGAGCCCATTTCAATCGCTTTTTCTTATTTATTTCAGTCAAATGCACCTTTTTTGCCAGCTATTTGCCCATAAAGTTTTTTTTTAATATCCGACTCTGGAATGTTCTTTTGGAAACTTTCATCATTATTCAAAGTAGTAATTCAAAAGCAACATTCTTCTTTCTATTTTCGGCGCATGCATTTTTAATTTTATGGTGAACACGAGGTGTAGTGATCTATTTTCTCCCAATCACTCAGCTTCAGGATAGATTTAGGTCAATATATTTCTGATTAAAACACCTACAATCGACGCTATTTGTCTTTGGGAGTGCGTGGTATTTTCTAATAGCGTTGAAATCTCTGTACATTTTCGTGCAGAAATGCCCGAAATAGAAAATTACAAAATGTGCCTGAATTAGAAAATATCTAAGTGGGAGCGAAAAACGAAAGAGAGAGAGGGAGAAAAAGAAGTTTTTTTAATTTTTTTTTATATTTGTATTTTTTTCTGAAGAAAAAAATAGAAAGTTACCTAAAATTAGTCAGTACTTTAAGAATGCTGACTTTATTGATGAAAAAGCGTAAAAATTGGACGTAATTAAAAGGAACAGTATAGCAGATGCAGCACCCGACACCAGTGTATATCCAAATCCAGAACAACCACAACAAGGTACAAGCAAAAATCAAAGTGAATCATATTTTAGTGTGAGCCAGATTGCATCTTCACCATATATTACTGATAAGGATAATTTTAAAGAACTAAATGATCAAGTGAAACGGATATTGTGATCGAAAACGGATATTGTAAGCCTAAGCCTTTCTTCAAAGACAGTGACAATAAATTCTTCCTAGAAAAACATTACTATATTGTTTCCAAGTTTGGCGTGAAACTTGAACGTCATGGCTATCCTATTCCTTAATACTTTAGAAGGCGTATTATGAATCATTTTGGTTATTCGCAAATCGGACATCTAAAAATATACAAAATGTTTGGATAGAAGGGTTTGGGACGACTGGAAACATATTGTAGACGCCATAGAAAGACACGAGACATCGAAAATTCACCTGGATTCTACGCTATATCAGCTACATGGAACAGTAGATGAAGAGCAAGAGTCTATGATCAAAAAAGAATAAATCTTTTTTTAATCTAAAAGTACTCTAGACTTCTTGATCTTATTCTGATACTTTCAACGTGTAATTAGCCTTTCGTGGCCACAGAGAAAATGCAAATAGCAATGATCCAAGTTCCCGAGGAAACCTTTTGAGTATTGTTGAGCTTGCTATCGAAATACGATCCGATTTTACAAGAATTGTTAAGTAAACCAAGGCTAGATAAAATACTTAAGTCCAAAAATACAATGAGCTGATTTCTGTTCTGGTTCTAAAAATAGAAAATGCACCCATAAATGAAATAAATGTCGCACCATTTTACTCTATTATATTCGTTACGACTCAAGATATTTCAAAAACAGGTCAAATGTGCGAACTTTACTGTTAACCGAACCGTGAACTTTACCGCTTACCGAAAATGGAATGCCAAAGGCGCTCGTAATTAGTCATTTTTAGAATTTCATGAAGTTATGGACTAAACTGCTTTAACAATGTCCAACCAAATTATTAAATCCATAAATGATAAAAATATACCTCTAAATAAGTGTCGTGGACAAGGATATGATGGTGCTAACACAATGAAAGGCACTCATGGTGGAGTTCGAAAATTCATAAAAGATATCGAGCCAGATGCGGTATATGTTCACTGTGCTGCTCATAACTTAAATCTGGTACTTAATGATGCAGTAAGAGAGTTATTGATATGTAACATTTTTTGAAACAGTTCAATAAATTTATAATTTTTTTGGCATAGTATCAAAAAATAGAATATCTCATCAAGTTTTATATCTGATAAAGAAAGGGAGTCTTCAACTTCGATAACATTAAAAACATTGGACCCTACTAGATGGGCAGGACGTTATGATGCTATTTTTGCTTTAAAAGTTCGGTTTGTTGAAGTCTAAAAAGCGCTACCGAAAACAATTCTGTTAAATTGCAAATCAGGTGAAAGAAATGAAGCTATTTTCTCAAGAAGATCGAGAATTACAATTTTATTATGTTATTGGTTTTCCATTGCAAAATTCTACAAACTATCGATACAGCCTCTAAAGCACTTCAGTCAAAAGCCACCGGCCTTTTAAATGCCTCAGAAATGTTTGAAAATTTGTTTAGAAGAATTCGAAAGGTATAGACATAAATTTGAAAATTTAAAAAAGGAAGCAAAAAGGTGTAGCAGAAAAATGGTCCATCAACCCTGAATTTTCTAAAACACGTTGGAGGAAGGTGAAATGCCATTTTGACGAACTTGAGCGAACGAAGATGAGCATCTCGAAGATCCGGAAAGTTTGTTTAAAGTGAATATATTTTATCGAGTGTTGGACATCATTATTAATCAACTGAAATCGCGTTTCCTTCTAATGAATAAAATTGTTTCCAATTTCACTGTTTTGCAACCTACCACTTTGCAAAATTTAAATGACACTGAACCATTAAAAAAATCTCTAGAATTTGTTGATATATATATAAAAAAGACATATCTGAATTATTTGCTAGGGAAATTCTCAGTTATCGGTCCACCTTCAGAGACGAAATAGAGAACTCTTCGTGTATTAGAGGACTTACTGATTTTTTAATAATAAAGAATCATTTTGTGTCATGCAGCTTTCCTGAAGTATGTACTGCATTAATGGTGTTTGTTACAATTCCTGTGGCTACAGCTAGTTCTGAAAGATCATTTTCGAAACTAAAATGAATAAAAACATATTTAAGAAACTCTATAGGACAAGACAGGCTACGTAAATTGGCTATACTGTCTATTGAAAATTCTATGGCCCGATCTTTAAATTTTGATGATGTTATTGATGCTTTTGCGGAACAGAAAGCTCGGAGAAAATAATTTTATTAATAAATATCTTGTTAATATTAAATTGTTATTTCATTAAAGTTATGTAATACCTATGCTTTTAAAAATAAAGTTTATTAGGTACTTAACTAAAATGCACACAATATTACTAATACTGTTGGGTAACTACTTAAGTTAAGTGATTTATTAAAATTAATTTACCACGTGACGATTTTTAATGGGAGGGCCCCATGAATTTGCCCATGAAAGTGCGTATGTGTGTGCGTGCGTGTGCGTGTGCGTGTGCGTGTGCGTGTGTGTGTGCGTGTGCGTGTGCGTGTGCGTGTGCGTGTGCGTGTGCGTGTGCGTGTGCGTGTGCGTGTGCGTGTGCGTGTGCGTGTGCGTGTGAGTGTGCGTGTGCGTGTGCGTGTGCGTGTGCGTGTGCGTGTGCGTGTGCGTGTGCGTGTGCATGCGTGCGTGTGTGCGTGCGTGTGTGCGTGCGTGTGTGCGTGCGTGTGTGTGCGTGAGTGTATGCGGGTGTGTGCGGGTGTGTGCGGGTGTGTGCGGGTGCGTGCGGGTGTGTGCGGGTGTATGCAGGTGTGTGCACGTGTACGCGTGTGTTTTGTGTGTGTGTGTGTGTGTGGTCACAGGGAATAAGTTGGTAAGTCGAAAATCACAACTTTTCAGGGCAGCACTTTTTTACTTTTAAAGAACTCCTATAAATCCATTTTTGGGAGAAAATATATTTTGTTGATAACAATGTGGTCGAATAATGTCCTAAATTGAGTGGTTTAAATGATTATTAATTTAATGAAATTTATTTAGGATTTTCCTTTAGTTACCTGATTTTATACCAGGTCTTAACGAGTTATTCACCATACTACTAAATTATTTACTATGCTTACAAACAATTATTCACCATACTTTTTATAATAGTAAAACGTTTCTACTTCGTTATCTACTTGTTTATTTTGACAATTAGGGGTACTTTAAAAAAAGGTGTATTTAAGAGAACTTCTATTACAAAGGTATTGTAAACAAATCTATTACAAAAAGAAAAATGAATACAAATGTATTCCAAAAACATGAAAAAATAACATTAATAAAAGATAAAAGATAAGATAGAAAAAATAACAAGTAATTGTTATTTTGAAATAAATTAATGGTCAATATCATCCTGGTCGATTTCAACTAAATTTGGATCGATTAGCGGTTGATCATTGGTTAACAATTTTTTTATAGAAATTGTGAAAAGCAGGATCTATAAAAAGCAACAGAAAGAGAATATCATTTTTCTTTTCCTTGCTGATGGGGTTTGGACCAAAAGAAACAAGGGGACTGTGATCAAAAATAAAATGTTTTCCCTTTTTCTAAAATTTATCATTTTGAATGATTCATTTTTTGCAAGGGTATGTTTAAAAAATATATTTCCCGACCTTTCACGGTATTGCAATCATTGTACTAGTTTCCACAAATTTTTTTCATTTTTTGTATCCTTTTTTTATAATGAAAGGTCCGCTTTTTTTGATAATAAACTGAAGTCCAAAAACTTCTCCCATATCATTGGAACCACGATAAGCGGTTTTTTGCGTGCACAACCAGATAAGTTGTATCTAATTATGACAGTGGTTAATTTTCTGTGATTTTCTTTTTTTACCTTTTCGATGATTACGTGGTCTGAGTCGTATTTCATGTGCCTGTGCCTACTTACCAAAAATTTGTGATTCACAACATTTATTGGTAACTTTTACATTACGTATAGAAACATACATGTCACAATATTATTTTTATTTTGGTCTCCGCAAGTATCGAAGTAGAACGTGACTTCTACTTCTACTTCTGTCTATTCATCCTCATTCGATGACAAATGCGAGTCTATAAATGTAAAAATATTTTTGAAGTTTACTGTTTATACATAATGATATTAAGAGTTGTTATAAGTACCTTGCTGAAGCTGTACAGATACATCATCTTTTTCACTCTCACTCTTTGAACTGCATGCCTGTTTACGTAACTTCTACAAAAAAGCAGCCCTGTAGTTGGCCATTATTTTGTTTTATAATAAATTAATTGACGAGAGAAGAAGTGTGGCTGTCAGGAGACAAGGTTAAAATGAACTTGTATTGAGGGAGAAGATAGAAGATATGAGGCAGAGAGGCAGGAGCGATGGAAACAGACATTCAGTGAAATGTAAAAGAAAAACATTATGTAAAAAAAATCGTAATATGATTCCTAAAATTAGTAGGGTCTGAGTTACATGGGGTATTCTTGGAAAAGTCATTTCTTGGCCATGGTCTGCCTTTGTAAGTAACCAAATTAAATACAATTGTATACACAATCAATGTGGGACTATTTCCCGTGAATTACGTCCCTATAAAATTGAACGATTTGACTTAAAAAACAACTCGTTTGATTTTGACTAGTTTACAACAGTCAATATATGGGTAAGTACAATTGACAACAAAGTTTCGACTTATTACATTGTTTCCCAGAATGGTGACTCGTAAAAATGTAGTTAAGTCGATTTCACTGAAAACAAGTACAATTTTACCACTTACCAAGAAACTGTTTATAACTTGGAAAGTATTAGGGTCATGAGATACCAACTTTTTTACAGTGCGTATAAGACATTGGAGTAGACCACAGTACACTTATCTCATTTTGGCCATTTTTCGACTTACCAAGTTATTCCTTGTGACCACAGATATATATACATACGATACATCTATAGACCATTCGGTATAAGCATTGACAGCGTTACCACTTTTACTTTCTTTAAAAGTGTGATTGCATTAGTATGTAGGCCTATACTTTTAGCTCCGATTGTCAAAAGTAAACTACCTTATATAAATTCCTAGCTACAAAACAAAAAAATTATTGTTTTAATAGTCTTTTATTCGATTCAAATTTAGTAATAGTTGATGAAAAAATATATATTCAAAACTAATTTACAAATTAAAGACATTTCCTGATTTTAAAATAAGACAATTCCTGAAAAGGAAGATGAAATAATACACATTCATCTCATTTTTCTTTGTTTCGACGATACGGTATTTCCTTTGTTTTGCCCGCAAAATGATGCTCTAGCTGCACAACGTCGAAATTTTCATACAGAGTCAAGTCGAGCAAAGTGGCTCGTTCTTATATGCATGTAAGTTTTATTTATTTATTAGTGCAGGGGAAGATATTCGTTTTGTTACCGACAAGCTGCACTTCTACATCCTGTTAGTATGAGGTCGGAGCGTACAAAGTTATATACGTCAGTTGTAAATCTTCCGGTAGCTCTAGCAAAATATTCACAGAAACACAAGTGGATGGATAAAACTTTATAAACAATTTATGAGCATATTTTATGTGATATGGATTTTATTATAATCCCTCTTAAGAATGAATATAGAAAATATGAATTAAGAAATTGAGTACCTTTACTTAACTGCTATTTAATTTTTATGGATTATAGGAAAAAAGTAAATTTTTAAAACCGAAGCAAAAACACTGCTGGACAAAAATATTGCATATTTATTTTAAGGGTTGTTTTTTAATTTTGACTTAATATCTGTATAATTTTTTAATACTAAATCTGATATTTTAAAGCATCCTGTGCATATTGGTATTGTTTAACACTTATATGAATATTTAAAAATGTTTACATCGCATTGCTTAAAGAATTATCATTACTGTACAATTATGCCTATATCGGATAGTGTGCTTTGGCGATTTATAACGTTTCTCTTTTGTTTTACATTATTAGAGTTACATTACTAGTGCATTATTGTGTGTCGGTTTTGTGTTTTCTGTTTGTAATGGCATATCTAAATGAATTAGCTGTTGTTAAAATTGTTACTTTAGCTAACGAACGGTCGCAGGCAAAAACATATTCCACAAATACTGGGAATACATCAACTGACGGTCTCTCGTGCAGTAAAACGATACGAGGAGACAAGGGAGTACAGATGGTGATCTAAACAAGGACGTAAGCGGTGCACGACGCAAAGGGACAAACACTATTTAAAGCTATGTAAACTATGGACGAATCGCACATTTACAGATCCGCGTCTAAAAAACAAACTGCTGAATGGAAAACCAGTTAATTTTAGTGCCAAAATAGTAAGAAAAAGCCTAAAAAAGGTTTGTTTAAATGCAAAAAATCCTACCAAAGTCTCTCGGCTTCTTCCACATCACAAAACGGTCCTGTTACAATTTGCACGAGACCATGCTGACTGGAATGAACGTGAATTGAACAAGAACGTGAATTGAAATTCCGATGAGACACAGATACAATTGTGGAAGTCGTGATGGACGTGGAATGGATGGACGTGATAGAGTTTATAGAAGAACTGGGAAACGATATTCTGCGTGTAATCTCGTGCAAACCGTAAGCTTCGGTGGAGGGTTTCTTATGCTATGAGGAGGCATCAGTTGAGAAAGTCTTATGGCGCTTGTTGAGCTGCATGCAGACTGGTACATCCGCAACATCATTGAATAACATGTTCTACTATATGATGGCTTTATTGGGTATAACAGATTTGTGCTAATGCACGATAATACTCGCGCACATGTTGGCGAAACAGTGTTCCAGTACTTATAGGAAGTCGAGATTGCCTCGTTTGACTGGCCACCTTTAAATCCCGATTTGAATCCCATCGAACACATATGGGATATTCTCAAATGCCACATACGAGTTCGAAATCTAGCTCCTATTTCAATTACAGCTTTACGAATCGTCATTCAGGAAGCATGGAATCAAATTCCGCAAAGAGGTCATAAGACATCTTCTGCGAAGGATGCCCAGAATGATTCAGGCTGTAATTAGAGCAAGAGCAGGAAACACCCAATGATGATAAATCTCTATGTTAGCAAAAAAATTAAGTTAAATTGCCCCTTTTGTTGTTTTTTCAATTAAATGTTGTAAGAATAAATACACTCTCTTTCGTTCCATCAGCCACGAGTATGTTCTAACGCTACCTTATGTAAAGAAAACGGTATTACTGTGTATAGGACACTTCAAAATAACAGTAATAAAAATCACTAATAAAAATTACAGAAATATTATAGGCAAATTTAACACAGAACTTTTAAATTTTTTAAATTAAAGGAATTTTAATATTTTTGTCCAGCAGTATATTATTCATAGCAAAATTTATAGAAAAGTTTTCGGCTTGACAAATAAATAAAAGATTTTTGGTCAATTTTTCATCGTAGCTATCTTGCAATTCAATATATTTAGACCAGTGATGTTCCAACTGTTAATGTTCTTAGTATAATGCAATTTATTCAACTATATAAAATATCTGTTCTTTCAGATTTGACTTCACCATTTGAAGTGTCTCATCGTCCAAAAAGCCATCTCCTTAGGCTTAGAAAGAGGAAGTAATCGGAAGCGAAATCCGGACAATACTGCGCAGGAGGAAACACTTCGAAATCTAGATCATGGAACTTTGCAGCAACAACTGAAAGCATTAGTAGTGTAGCGTAATACCCCCGCCATGGTTCTTTCTTTTGCGAGGTAAATTATTTCTACCAAACTCCGAAGTAGTCATGACTTTCACCGCAAATAGAACCATATCCTTTTTGGTATACTTTCATATGTTCTCCCTCACCATTCGTATTACTGTTTTGTTTCTGGGTGGAATGGTGAATAAAAAATAAAACGTGGAAGAAGTGGTAGAATTGTGTTTAGATAACTGTAAGTACAATTGTAAATTATTCACTCGAATTCATCTTAGGTCGATTGTTAATAAACCATCGAGCTGAAAGCTTTATCAGACCCAATGTATAATGCAAAATCTATTGAACACGATTTATCGAGATGTTTACAACAAATGAAGCTCGTACTTTCAGTAAGTTCTCGTACGTTCAGTACGTTCAGTACTTCTCGTACGTTCAGTAAGCTCGTGCTTTCAGTAAGCGATGATAACATTATGTATTTTAGTACCAATTTTGTAGGTCATAGCGGTTTTTGGGCATAGGGACGGATGGACGGACGACGGACGGAATAAAGTCATATTCAAAAGAACATATTCAAATAAAGTCTTGAGGCTTTCCTGGGACAGGGCAGATGGGGGATCTTCAAGAAGGACAACTTCAGGAGCCCCTCAGGCGAGGGGCACGGAGTCACATTCCGCCAGAGTATGGGACACAGTTAGGTTAGGTGGACAAATGGAGGACAAATTCTCGGAAGTTCGCCATTCTGCAGATGATTGCGAGGAAATCTACAGTGACCAATCTTCAGGCGCAGCTGCATCACCAGCCGGGAACGGTCATAATGAATAAAAGGAGGATTCTCAAAAAACTTAGGTTTGATGGGATAAGGAGGGAAAGGATCTCAGTTATGGCCTGATGCCGAGAACGTATCTCCAGAGTCCTCACAGCACCAAGGCACCAAGTTCGATTAAAGAATCATTGTACTATTACCATATTCTTTAATCGAACTGCATTGATATAACAGTATTTTGACAGCTGAACTTGTGCAAATAAGAGAAGCCGTCTCTTACATTCTTAACCGTCCCTCTTCTAGATGGCTGATCTGTTCTGATTCCCTTCGTGCTCTGAGGACTCTGGAGATACGTTCTCGGCATCCCTATGGAAATGATGATGCGATAATATTATATTCGCAAACTGTTTTCTGCGTATACTCGTAAACCATTAAATATTCGAAAGTTCACAAGTCTGTGAAGAGAGTTTCATATCTTGTAGTTTAAGTTGCGATACAATGCGTGTTTTTCAATATATGTGCTTCGTAAAATGAGAAAATATTCAAAGAGCAATAAGGGTATCAGAACTTTGAAGTGAGGCACAATGATAATCCTAATCCTATATCTTGAACAACAAATAACGGCATTATATTCTAAAAATAATATTGTCAAATATCTTGGATTGGTCTGGTGGAATTCATTCTGGATACTGGATATTTTCAAGAGTGACCTGAATATTTCGGTTTGGGTCAATAATTGTTCGGGTTTTTATTACTGTATACTAGAGATTTAAGAATCACAAAAAATAATCCAACAGTTGACATTACTATTTTGCAAAATAACGCATCCAGGGCACGTTTTTTTTTGCAATAAATAGATTGTCTGGCGAGATATGTAACAAGTCGTACCGCACCGTCTTGTAGAAAGAAAATATTGTTTATATACATATTAATCAATTCAAGTCAAAGATATTCTGTTGGCATATTCCTATATCGTTCACCATTAACAGTAACACGATTTCCGTCATCATCACCAAAAAAAAGAAGGTGGTTCTATCACTCCTTCAGTCTATAAACCGCCCAAACAGTGATTTTTTGAGAATGAAGATGCAATTCCTTGTTGGTCAAAATTCCACAGCTATGTTTGACACTCTTACTGGAAAACTCTTTATATACAATTCTTTACCAGACATGGTAGTTATATTACTAATGACTTACTTTAATTGATTTTATATTAATTTTTAAAGCAAAAAAATCTTGATAAAACACTGAGGCCAACATTTCAGTTTTAAAGATTGTAATTAATATACTATAATCATAATCATTAATACTAAAAGGGAAATAATCAACTCAGTAACGAACCATAATGCCATCCGAAAAATCCAAAACAAAAATAACTTTTCTCGATTAAAAGAAAAACAAGGACATGATACGGCAGCGGTAAACGATTGTAAATTGTAACCTCATCTAGCTTAAAAGGGGAAATTTATTCGACGCCTAACGGGCAGCTAATCAGTAACACCTGGTTGGAGTGATGTCGCTGTGTGTCCGCAAATACCCGGGCCCGTCAACAGTTAACTGGAAATATGGGGTATTTTTAGTGGTAATTTAGCCAGCGAGAAAGACCTGACAGAATCTCAGACGGCCACGCTAACTTTCACTTTGAAACTACAAAATAAGTTGTCAACGTCAACTCACTTGGACGAGTATCGTTCTTAAATTGAATCGCTTGAAACTTAAGTTGTTTCCTTGAAGATAAACATAAAAAATGGAAAATTAGAAATGTGTGAAAATAGGCACAAAATTACAAAATTTATAGAATAGAGTAGGAGATCCAGTGAAATGGAAACAATAAATATGTTTTTCTGAATAAATGTCTTAAGAATGGAGATAAAGTAAAATCCGAAAACTATCATGGGATATTATTGCTTCGCACAATTTAGAGAGATCTAACATGCAAAGTAGAACTGATAAAATTACTATAGATATCTAAGAAACATGAATGAATATTAGGCAGGGTTTATAAAGGGATGCTCAGCGGAAGATTAGTTGTTCATAGGACATCAAATAATGGACAAAACAGATGTAGACCTAAAAGAAATAATGGTAAATAAAAAATAGCATATATCAGGGTATGCAGATGATCTAAACATATTAACAAGATCGAAAATGGAGACCTAAGATGAACTATATGTGAAAGCCAAAAGAACAAGATTACAAATAAATATAGACAAAACAAAAGTGATAGAAATGAGAATTAATAGAAGAGGAGAACAGAACTGGAAAATCGGCGATGACAACATTGAAGTTGTGAACGAATTTAATAAGATGCAAACTAGATGGAATTACAGAAGAAATCATGTTATCAGAAATCGTGTTATGGAGGTTAATAAAGCTACTTACTCCCGGCAGTTTGTTCTAAAATCTAAACTCATATAAAAGGACATGTAAATCAAGATCTGTATATCACTGGAGACGTGGACTCTCACAAATAAATGGAAGAATTGAAAAGGGATTGGAGGCTCAAGTGTTACTTCGAACTCATGCAATTACACAAAGATCTGAATTATATCAGATTTCGGGGATTCAAATGAATGGAACACGTGGTAAGAATGCTAGAGAGTTGAATATCAAGACGTGTCATAGAAGGATGAAAAGTGGATAACAGAAAGAGAGGTAGACCAAAACACGATGGCAAGATAATGTATGAACAGATGACCAAAAACGACAGCACATGAAAAACTGGCAAAGAGCTGCTGGATATTGATATAGATTGAGGTGAAAGTTGCAAAGCTCACTGTTGGGCTGTCACACCACGAGAAGAAGAAAAATATACGTAGGATATCCTTACTTTAGAAACCATTTGATATTAAAGAGTGATATAAATCTTAATAATTCCAAATCAATAGTAAGCACAGACAGGGAAACTATGTATCAACATCACTTTTCAACCTTGTACTGGGAATTATAAAACGAAATAGCACAATTGAAATCAAATGGCATTATTTTTATCGATGATCATCATTGTTTGGGTTCCACCGATAATTAACACTATTGGCTATATCAAAAAAAGATCTATATCAAAAACACTAAAAGTAAAAGCTAACAATTTTGGATTACATATAAGAAAAATAATTACACAATAATTAAAGGCACGGTACCACCTAAAAAATTGGGTAATGGAAATTTATATCAGAAATTATAATTAAAAAATATGCATGAGCTTATGTATAATCGTAATATGAAATAATTCCATTCATATAATATAATTCCCTTCATACCATTCATATAATGTAAATAAGAAGATTGTTTGAAATGTTCTAGGCCTATCGATAGATGAAGCATTTTAATATAATATTTGTCAATAAGGCCATTACCGGTGAGCATTACGTTTCAATTCTAAACCATTTAAAACTCGCTTTTCAGGCTAAAGGTTCACATAAGAAAATATAAAGAAAGTGCAAAAAAGAAAGCTAAAAAGAAATGGGCGAATTTGGCTTCCAACGATTACCTCCTCTTCCCAATCCTGAAGAAATGGCTGGATAAATATTGACTTCAATACATGAGGGTAAGCTGTGGCAAGCGTGTTTTTTTCATAGTTGGGAAAATGGTATTATATTGAACATATTCAAAAGATAGAACATCATTGATCTCAATGTGCGAGGATTAAATTAAATCATACCGTTAGTTAAATCATAGTTCATTAAACCGCAAAGGTGATTATATTTCTGAAAAGTAACATCCTTTATGGTAACTATCCATACATTTCAAGTCGATATAACATTTAGTTAGAAAATCCAGAATCCAGAATCATGGAAAAGAAAAACGATTGTCGGTTGTCCTTTCAAAATGAAGAAAATTTATAAAAGTCTACATCTTGCAACTCTGCTTCTTTCTCATGGTTCCTAAATGTTTTAATGAATTTTAATGTGACTGAACCAGCACAAGTGGTATGGCCAGAACGTCTCATTGATATCACTGCTAAGGAACTTGTCAACAAAATACACAATAATGTGTTGGTCGTCCACAGAGTAAAGATTAGAGAAATTATTGAGATGATAAACCTCTGGGACGTAGGCCTACGCCACATCCTATATTTATTAATACACACCAGAAATGAACAGTCAACACGTCGGTCAGAAAAGTTATAGCCACTATTGTGAAAACATTCACAACTGAACAATTTTCATCCTGTAAATATATACACGATCAATAAAAGTCCACGCTCATACTGTAAATTTATAAACGGCCTACCACCAGAGAATAATTAACACCCGCGTTCCAAAGAATCAAAAAAAGGGGAACTAATTATACATATAAAAATATGAATATAAAATTTTCAATTATCCTAAAGCCGATATTGGTAGTAATGGCACTTGGCACTAGAAAAAGGAACAGCATTTCAGAGACACGTCACGTTAGTAAAACTCATTTGGGTAAAACCCAAAATAGAAAAAAAATAATACGAACAGATGGTTTTTTATAATTTTTCACGTGGACAGGGGTAGGTAGAAATTAAAGGTAAAAGTTCGATTTGACAATAGAAATTGAAGTTTTTGAGTTGAAAGGTTGTCAGAGATAGTTCGAAGTGAGATCCCGTGCAATCTCTGCACGTAGAGGGTCCAAAATAAGATTGCATGGGAACGGCACGTCGAAGCACGAGAAGAGAGTTTTGGTTGAACAAATTCGCGTTGAGAGTTCGAGGTAGACTAGAAGAAGAGAGTGAGTGTTGAGAGTTATATGTTCAGAGTTCGCGGTGGGACAGCAAGTAGAAGCCTTAGTGAAAGAAGTGAGAAAATAGCACCCTAGTGTCAATTCCCTGTTAATGTCAAATTAAATAAATATTTTGCGAAATATTAACACGATGTGTAGTAGCAAATCTCGGAGAACTTAAGATAATAAAGCGGTCGCATTGGAGAGAACCGTAGAGCGGCGGTCTGCCGCTGCTGTGCCGAAACCGCATTGGTGCGGTAGTTAGTTCGATTCCAGCACTCGGGTGGTTGTTTTTCTTTAATTCTTCTGTTCATCTTTACTTCCTACCCCACACTGGTTAGGATATGAATTTTTTTATAGTCTACCCAACTTTTCACCAAATATTGCTAGATCGTTGACGTAATTTAAAATAAATAAAGAAATAATTTGTCTTCTTGAGGAAAGATATCCTAAACGAGTCGTCCACATGCTTTAAATACGTTTGTAGTTGTTGGAGGCCAGCACAAAATCTCATGAATGTTCAGTCCAGGATAAATTTGGAGATCTCGATATATGTGTCCCTATCGAGGTACGCATCAGCACTCTCGTTTCCAAACACACACATATTTACAATTACATAAATAGAACACGCGCAGACATATTCACACCTAAATGTATTTGACTGTTTCTAGACAAGAGAATCAAAAGAGCAATCCGACAACGAATTACCCCTCAGTCGTGCCAGTTAAAGGCTAGGTAATGCCGGATGCCTTCTGAGTTCTACGTTGTTCACTGGCCAGTCAGTAGGCTTCCTGATAGACTTATAGGTGATTGGTACATAACCAAGGGTTGATAGCCTGAAGGGGGCGCAGACCTGGGTTGTTGGTGGTTGATGGCCGTGGCTCGGAACCCACGTTAAGCTGTAGACCCAGTTGCTAAATAGCCTTGAAGTTGCTGATGCGTTTCTCACCCTAATCCTTAATCTTAACCTTTTTAACATAATAAAGTAAAAAATTGCCCTCCAAAGTGTAGTGAAGTATTTGTGAATTGAAGTGAATAAATGTATATATGCGTATCTATCTTCTGCCAATTACTTCAATAACCAAGATCCATTTCACGAACCAGCAAACCCTGTGGAAGTACTGTATCTCTCTAAATGTGTGGACGAGGTTTTTAACAGAGAACTTCCCGCACAGCCGCTGTTTTCTAAATTGTCTAAGATCTTCATAAATGATTTGAAGAAGGGAAATACGATAACAGGAGAGAACTATTGATCTCATACTGGTCAATTTTCATCAAAAGCTTATACAAAATGTTCTAATTTGGCGTAGAAAAATGTGCTGTTTCAAATCGACTGTGCATTC
The DNA here is from genome assembly GCA_031761425.1 of Cosmopolites sordidus. NCBI lineage: Eukaryota > Metazoa > Arthropoda > Insecta > Coleoptera > Curculionidae > Cosmopolites > Cosmopolites sordidus. The sequence continues at coordinate 95,772 of JARFXV010001084.1, read as the reverse complement.
GCCAATTTGTTCGCCGTTGCTACACCAAAATTGATCAGTTTGCGCTACAAATTGATGCAGTATCCACCTTATTTTCCGGACTTCCCCCCCTGATTTCTTTCTCTTTCAAAATATGAAGAAATGGCTGCAAGTAAATTAACATCAAATGAAAAGATTTTCGCCAAAATATCATTCTTTTTGGAAGGCATAAAAAGTTGGAAATTCGTTGGACGAAGTGTATCGAGCTAAAAGGAGACTACTACTACTACTACGTTGAAAAATAAATCGATTTTCGATCGAAAAAATAATACTTCATATAATATATATATGACTTTTCAGTGTACCCTCGTATTGAATTGCAAAGCCACTACCTTTAAAAATAACAAATTCTCAAAATATTGTGTTTTCTTTGTCATGCTCAACTACTATTGTCGCGTGTTGGATTATATAGTACAATAAATACACTTAAAAAAGAAAAAGATATATGCATCTAAAAATGGATCTTATAAAACCTCATACTACCTGTTTTATAGTAGTATCTGGCTGATCTAAATGAACAAGCTCTACATAATTAGAATATCCCATGAAGTAACTCGTACCAATAAATTCTAATTTAGACTATAATTCCCAATTAATTATACAAATGGTATGTTTTCGGAAATAGTTTACCTGACTTATGAGTACCATCTGATCATTTTTTAAGAGATACCCGCATCTTTGTGTTGTTTCCCTCTTATCGAATTGAACGCCACGTATTTTTACGCTCCTAATTAGGAAGCAGCGTAGGTTTACAATAATTTACGGTTGATCTCTTAAAATGATGGTTCTCGAAACATTCCAAAAAAAACAGTGATTTTTATCGGCAAGGAAATGGTTTTCTTTTTATAGTATATCCGTTTAAACCACCAGTTCAGATGCTATTATCGATTTTATGGAAATTGAGTTCCTAAATATTTAAAGTATTATTGGTGTAACTACAGGATTAACTAGCTAACATCAAATATTATGACGGATGGTCTTTAATCATTCCGGATATCAATCCGTTCCTTCTATGAACGCTCACGATGTTTCGCCAAAATATCATTCAAGCCTTCTACTGGAACCTTCGATGTAAAACACTGAACTCAAAGAGATTTACCACTAAACACCAAATTACTTTTTTAAACTTCTCAACGCACGTTTCGCTAACCATGTTAGTATCATTAGGAGATGATATAATCTAATTCTAAAACTAAACTATGCTATATTTATATGATGACTCTACCTAATGAAGCGTGTAAAATACATGAACCGTGAAGTTTACTGAGCGTTACATCAATAATTGAAAAAGTTGACTGAACTGAAAAGGTCCTTTATCCCGGTTCATGGTTTTCTTACGTTTTTCTATTTGAATGCTTTCATACGCATCCAAAGCCCTATTGTTATTTACACTTTTAACCAGTTAAATTACTGATATTTATATTGGGGTCATGGTCAATTGCATGTTGGGCAGCACAAGATTTTTCATTTCTCCCATATCTAATATAAGCGATGTGTTCTTTATATCTCGTTAATATGGATGTTTTTATTTGCTTAATATACTTTCGATCACAATCTTGACATCTAATTTCGTAAATTCCCTACTTTCCATGTAATTTATCCACAATGTTCTTATTATAACCGTTCAGTTCGGATACTTTCCTAAATAATTTTAATTCTTTGTTATAATTATCTTTGTTTAAAGGAAAATTTATTGATCTATTTCCCATAAAATTTAAACTAGCCATCTTATTTTGGGAGTTATGATTCGAAACGTGTTTTTTTCTAAAAATATCAAAATCTAACCTATTTTTACTATTTCTACTGACCAAAACATCCAGAAATGGTAAACTATCGTTGTTTTTGAGTTCACGCTTGAATACTATGTTTTGGGATTTACTGTTTAAGTTCTCAATAAAAAATCATCTAAGTTTTCATTTCTTGAAACAAAAATTGCACACACGTCATCTTAATATCTTAACCATATCTTGGCAAAGTTACTAAATTCATCTTTCCCCTCGATTTCAAATTTACTAATGAATAAGTTGGCTCAGAACAGTGTCAGAGAATTGCCCATAACCGCACCTTCGTGTTGTTCGTAAAACCTATTATTAATCTGAAAACAATTTTGCTTCGTACATAATCTTGTTAAGGTGATGCACTCAGAAACAATCATGTTATTAAAATAAAATAAAATATCATTGGCAATCTCAAGTATTGCTCCCTTCGAGTGAAAGTCCAACCCCTAAATAATTTAACTGCCAGTTGGACTTCACTTGAACTGAACACCCACCTAAATGATAATTTGGCAAAACATCGTGACCCTTCACAGAACGAACGGATTAATATCCGGAAGCATGAAAAAAATATTTTATTGATTTATTTTGTAATTTTTGTGTACACCATGATAGTATTATGGTAATGATAAAAATCCACGAAAATCCACTTCAATCTGATTAAAAAAAACTTGAGGAGGTCCTCCACGGTTGTTATAACATATCGTAACTTTGCGAGGCATGGAACAAAATAGATGATTCTTATTATAACCATCTTTGTAATAATTATCTTTGCTTAAAGGAAAATTGATTGATCTACTTTCAATAAAATTTAAAGTAGCCATCTTATTTTGGAAGCTATGATTCGAATCGTTAGGAATGTTTCTCGAAGTGGTGGGCTTTTTTCTAAAAATATCAAAATCTAACCTATTTTTACTGTTTCTGCTGACTAAAACATCCAGAAATAGTAAACTATCGTTGTTTTTGACTTCACGGGTGAATACTATGTTTTGAGATTTACTATTTCAGTTCTTAATAAAATCATCTAAGTTTTCATTTCTTGAAACGAAAATTGTAAATACGTCATCCTCATATCTTAACCATACTTTGGCAATCTTTCTCCTCGGTTTCAAATTTAGTAATGAATAAGTTGGCTAAGAACGGTGTCAGAGGATCGCCCATTGCTGCTCCTTGTTGTTCGTAAAATCTATTATCTAATTAATCTAAGCTGAAAACAATTTCGTACATAATCTTGTTAAGGAGATGTACTCAGAAACAATCGTGTTATTAAAATATAATAAAATATCATTGACAATCTCAAGTATTGCTCCCTTCGAGTGAGAGTCCAACCTCTAAATAATTCAACTACCAGTTGCACTTCACTCGAACTGAACAACCACCTAAATGATATTTTGGCTTAGCACACATATTTTGTAAGTAGACCGGTGTGATTTTGCAGATAAGATTTGGACAAGCTTGCAGATGTGACCAAACGAAGGATGATACACTTCGGTCTGACTGTTCCCAATCATATAGTCATCTATAGCATAATACTTGAAGTGTTATCCTCGAAACACTTCTATATATTTATATATATATATATATATATATATATATATATATATATATATATATATATATATATATATATATATACCAGGTGTCCCATTAAGGATGTATCGCGGCCATATCTTGAAAACTATTTATCCCACAGCTTTGGGGAAAAAAATTGTCCTAAAAATGATCATGAGAAATTCACTAAAAATATTTTTAAGCTTCTAAAACGACCGCAAGAGGGCGTGACGAGCTAAACATTTTTAAAAATTATTTTTTGTGTGTATTTTCAAGTGTTAACCGAGTAAGAAAAATTCTCAGTTATAATTACCAAACTGTCTCCTACAACTTTGTTTTATGACATTTTGTCGTAACTTCGCGAATAAAGAAGTGGGGGGGAATTTTACCTATTTAGATAAAAAGTCGTCTAATGTCCGTTTGCCTAAACCGATTTTCCTCAATTTGGATTCATTTAAAAGGCAATTGCTGGGACAATCAGATAATCTGGGAGATAAATTATTTCGTTTATAAATGAAACCGCGAGGTGGCGTTACATTCAACAATAGTTTTTTGAAGTTTTGTTCAGTTTTTTCAAATGGAATGATACAGCTTTTATTACATGGCTAGAAAGGTAATTTAATGAGGAATCGTCCAGTGAAATCCCGAAATCGATATCTCTGACATGTCAAGAGATATTTCGATTTTTCTGAAAAAAATCAGTTAGTTTTAATTTTTACCGTAATATTAAGTTAAAAATTGATCTTAATATTTAGGTCGCAATCGCAACCGCAACAATTTTATTTAAAAAATGAAATTATGTATTCAGTATCAATCATCATAAATGTTCTAATCCTGACCTTGATAATATTTTCTAATTTAATTACATTTGCGGAAAAAATGCCTTTCCCCAACTGTTGCATTTTCTCTTTTGTGATGCTTAAATACTACTTGACAGAATATTGGAATCAGTCATTAATAAATATACCTACTCTTTCTTTTAAATTAATGAATGGATGAATGAAATTATGCGTTTTCGGGTTTCCAAATAAACGCATGCAATCCTTTGGTACATTACACAAAGAGTGTAAGAAGGGAATCATGGAAACAAACAAAAACAGTCAAATTAACTTGTCAGTTTTGAAATGCATTACATTTTCAACATTGCATTTATTGATTATTAATAATTATTATAATAATATCTAACAATGCCTTTTACGAATAACGAGACCTATGACATGTTGGCGGTGTATTTCCAATGTTTTGAAAATGCATGTATTGCAGAGCGGCAATATGCAAGTCAATATCCCGAAAGAAGGCATTATTCGAAGAAGGTGTTTACACCGCTAGCAAGACGCTTACGAGAAACAGGAATTGTGCATCCAGATCCAGTCCGCACCAGGTTACGTTCGATTCGTAATGGGGATAATGTCGTAAATGTTCTGGCTTATGTTCAAACCAACCCCCATTTAAGTATCAGACAAATATCTGAAGAATTAGGTGTTAGCAAGACATCCGTTCATCGAATCTTAAGAGATAACAAGCTGCACCCCTATCATGTTGTCTTACACCAAGCCCTTTTGGATAACGATTTCGACAGACGCTTAGACCATTGTCACTGGTTAAAAAATATGTGTAGTGGAAATAAACAATTCTTAAAACACATACTATGGACTGATGAAGCTACTTTTAGCAGTGATGGAGGCGTTAACTTACATAATATGCACTACTGGGCAGTGGCTAATCCACACTGGATGTTAGAAATCAACCACCAAACTAGATGGAGTGTGAACGTATGGTGTGGTGTTTTGGGAGACAAAATTATTGGTCCCTTTATTTTTAATGGACATTTGAATAGTGAAACATATTTAAATGTTTTACAAAATGGACTGCCAGAACCAATGGAAGATGTTTCGTTGGAAACAAGAAGGCAAATGTGGTACCAGCATGATGGATGCCCTGCCCACTTCTCGCAGGTGGTTCGAAACTTCTTGGATGGTTCGTTTCCAAATCGTTGGATAGGACGGGGTAGTTTATTTTCGTGGCCGGCGCGCTCACCGGATTTGACAGTCCTCGATTTATACTTGTGGGGAAGACTAAAAGACCTTGTTTTTCAAACTCGTCCTACCACACGAGAAAACATGATTAAAGAATTCAAAATTCAATAACCAGCATTTCAAGAGAGGAAATTGAAGCTGCCGTTTTTAGTACTCGTCGAAACATAAATCTTTGCATTTCTAAAGATGGAAGGCATTTTGAACATTTAGTAAGGCGTTAAAGTTCAGATTCTGTTAATTATTAGACTGTTGTGCTGTTAATTTTATTCGACTGTTATTATTATTATCTTCGTTGTCGGCCCGTTGGCCTTTAAACAGGCTCCAAATTAATATGGCACGAAGAATTTGGACCAGTCCTAAGCCTGGGTAAAGTGTGAAGGAAGGCAAACATTAGGTTACTATTTTTTTAACTTAATGCAGGCAGTAGTGAAATAATAACTGATTTTTTCAGAAAAATCGAAATATCTCTTGACATGTCAGAGATATCGATTTCGGGTTTTCACTCGATGATTCCCCTTTAAATTACCTTTCTAGCCATGTAATAATAGCTGTACCATTCCATTTGGAAAAAACTGAACAAAACTTCAAAAAACTATTGTTGAATGTAACGCCACCTCGCGGTTTCATTTATAAACTAAATAATTTATCTCCCAGATTATCTGATTGTCCCAGCAATTGCCTTTTAAATGAATCCAAATTGAGGAAAATCGGTTTAGGCAAACGGACATTAGACGACTTTTTATCTAAATAGGTAAAACTCCCCCCCACTTCTTTATTCGCGAAGTTACGACAAAATGTCATAAAACAAAGTTGTAGGAGACAGTTTGCTAATTATCACTGAGAATTTTTCTTACTCGGTTAACACTTGAAAATACACACAAAAAATGATTTTTAAAAATGTTTAGCTCGGCGCGCCCTCTTGAGGTCGTTTTAGAAGCTTAAAAATATTTTTGGTGAATTTCTCATGATTATTTTTAGTACAATTTTTTTGTCCCCAAAGCTGTGGGATAAATAGTTTTCAAGATACGGCCGCGATCCTTCCTTAATGGGACACCTGGTATATATATATATATATATATATATATATATATATATATATATATATATATATATATATATATATATATATATATATATATATCCCCTTTGTGGATCAGATGTTGACGTGGTAAAGGGGTTTGAGTAGGGCAATGAAGTTTTGAGCTATGCCGCCTGAAGTCTCTGCTCCTGGGAGGGTTACCTCTGGTGGACAGGTCAAGGGAGAGGCCTCAGACTAACATGATCCAAAATCTGCCAACCCGCATTGGACCAGCGTGGCAGATTACGGTCCATACCTTCAACATGGTGTTTCAATATGTTGAAATATGACAGTACAACCTCAAACACGGCCCTCATTCCCCGGAGGCCCTCATTCCCCGGCGGTGCTAAGAATCAGCGGGTTATATCAGGCTGCCATTGGATTTTTAACATTGCTACGCTTAATATACGGACTATGAAAACGGAGGCCCGACTGCAAGAACTGTTAATCGAACTTGACAACATATATTGGGATATTATTGGGCTCTGTGAAACATGAAGAAAGAGTGAAGAGTTAATCAAACTAGAACCCACTGGTCACGTATTCTACACCCGAGGTACGAAGAATGGACGATGTGGTGGAATTGGATTCCTCATCAATCGAAAGCTAAAAGACAATGTAGTTAAACATGAAAGTATATCTGACCGATTAGCCCAATGCGTCATTCAGTTGAATAAAAAGTTTAAGCTTCAAATCATCCAAGCTTATACACCAAATAAGCCATAGAGATGAGGATATTGAGGAATTTTATGATGATGTGACCCAACTTTTAGACAAAGAGAGTTGTAGGTATAAAATTCTGATGGTTGACTTTAATGGCAACTGGCCCATATGGAAATGGTGAGCGGGACAATAGAGATGACAGGCTGGTTGACTTTGCTGAAGGACAAGAATTCTATATTATGAATTCATTTTATAAGAAAAAGATCAACAGAAAATGGACATGGAAAAGTCCACCTGGACTCACCAGTGAAATTGATTATATAATGTCAAACGATAAAGCAATATTTTGCAATTGTACTATCCTTAACCATTTTAATGTGGGAAGTAACCACCGAATGGTATGAGCAAAGATTAGGATAAACTGCCGAAAAGAACGCGAAAAAATGATAAGATCAAAAGGTGGCAAAGTCGATTCTGGGAAGCTACTGGAGAGGGGCTGAGATTTTGAAATTACTTTGTCGAACCGCATTGCTGTGTTACAAGACCCAGAGGAGATGGAACAATATGCTTAAAACGGCGGCTTCAATAGCACCAGAAGATAAATGTTTCAGACAGTCAAAAATTTCCAATGAGACCATAATTTAATGAAAAAACGCCGGACAATGAAGAATACACACAGTCCTTTTGGCAGGGTCGAGTATGTTGAGCTTTGCAAAACTATAAGAAAACGTATTCGAGAAGAAACTGGTCGATTCAACATGCAGCTAGTGCAAAAAACTCTGGAAGAAAACAGGGGAATTAACAAACCTAAGCAGAAGCTGAGAAGGACAAGGACACAAATGTTTTCCTTAATGCGTGAGGATGGTACAATATGCACGAAACGGACGGAAATATTAGAAGTTGTCCGACTATTTTATTCAAAGTTATATGAGGACCAGAATCAGACAAGAACAGCAATGCCTACTGAAGAACAAATGCCGGATATCCTGGTGGAGGAAGTGACAAAGGCTATAGACTCGATGAAAATGGCAAGGCTCCAGGAAAGGATAGTATAACGGTGGAGATGTTAAAAGCTGGTTGTCATACCCTACATAAAACACTGGCAAGATTATACACAAAATGTCTCAAACAACAAGAAGTACCCAACTTATGGAAAAATGCAGAAGTGATTCTTTTACATCAGAAAGGAACACGGGAAAATTTAAAGAACTACCGCCCAATAAGCCTCCTATCAGTGGTCTCCAAAGTTTTCACTAAGATAATATCCAAAAGAATACTAAGAAAACTTAATTGCGCACAACCAAGGGAGCAAGCAGGATTCAGAAGTGGATTCAGTACATTGGATCATATCCAGGTTCTACAGCAGGTCATAGAAAAACACAACGAATACACAATGCCACTGTACTTGACATTTATCGATTATGAAAAAGCATTTGATTCAGTCTCAAAGCGGGCCATAATGGATGCATTGCTTAATCAAGCTGTAGAGAAAGCCTATGTAAACCTACTAGGATCGATATATGATGAAGGTGTTGAGGTGGAAATAAATGTAGAGCGGGGCATACGGCAAGGGGACGCAATATCGCCTCTTCTTTTCTCAGCCTGCCTGGAAGAAATGTTCCGTAAGCTGGATTGGGAACAAGATGGAATAAGGATTAATGGTGCGTACTTAAATCATCTTAGATTCGCAGATGATATCGTTCTTCTTTCACAAGACCCAGATGAGCTGCAAAGACACGTACAAGAATTGCAAAGGGCCGGGGAACCATTTGGCTTGAAAATAAACCAGAAGAAGATTCAGTTCATTTCCAATAAATTTGCTGAGGACAAAAGGATTTCTATTTTAGGAACGGATTTGGAAGTTATGGATGAAAACACGATGGACTGGTGATATTATTAAGTATATTGGACCCGAATGGCAATGGAAAGCGCAGGACCGCGAGAGTTGCAAGCATGCTGAAGAGGCCTTCATCCTGCAGTGGATTGATACGGGTTGATGACGATTATGATATATATATATATATATATATATATATATATATATATATATATATATATATATATATATATATATATATATATATATGTATGTATATATAGAGAGTGAGAGGGAAAGAGGGGGGGGGAGAGAAAGAGGGGGAGAAAGAGGGGGGAGAAAGAGGGGGAGGGGGAGAGAGGGAGAGAGCTAGAAAGCTGATCTAATGATGATTGATATTAATCTATAAACTTACACATTTGCAATTAATATTCGTTCAAATAAGGCGACTGGAAACAAAGATTTAAAGCATTATTTGTGTTCACGAATGCGTTTATTCGATTGCATTCGAGTGTTCGTCGCGTTCGTTGCCATCAAAACTTCCATCAAATATTTAAATCAATCAATCCCAGGGGATTTATGTTCCAGTTAACGCTTAAAGATGCCGACCCCTCGAATAGTTGAATAGGGGGCCTATGGGTATTACGCTGTAACACGTTTGGATATTCTTCTCAGTACAGCGTGTGAAAACAAGTAAAAAAGTGTCAATCGATTTAATATTCAGTAAAGTTTACTTTTTAAATATTATGGAGTTGTCTAGAATATACAAAATTTCCCTTTTTCGCAAGAAATTAAAAAATATTTTTATATTAAAAATTGCATCATATTCAATAACACTATTCTGCATCAAAGTCTTCTTTTTAATAAAACTTTAATTTCTTAATGTTTTTGGGCGTATTGAATACGAATATAGGAGAAGTTACTTATATACATATATATATATATATATATACATATATATATATATATATATATATATATATATATATATATATATATATATATATATATATATATATATATATATATATACATATATATATATATATATATATATATATATATATATATATATATATATATATATATATATATATATAGATATATATATATATATATATATATATATATATATATATATATATATATATATATATATATATATATATATATATATATATACGCTACACTACCAGTCAGTCAGCCACTATATATATATATATATATATATATATATATATATATATATATATATATATATATATATATATATATATATATATATATATATATATATATATATATATATATAGATATATATATATATATATATATATATATATATATATATATATATATATATATATATATATATATATATATATATATATATACGCTACACTACCAGTCTCGTTATTTTATTTATATACCTCTTATTTTAAATCGCTATAATTGCTTTTTAGTATCAAACATTTTCAAAATCATTTTTCTCTATGAACTATTAGGATGGTCAAGAAAAAAACTAATCCGAGAATATGTGAATTAAGTAGTTTTAGAATAGAGTATACTTCTTACTAATTCTAAATTACATCACAAGGAAATACTTCTAAATCATGCATACGTCATCTGGCATATCCAGACCCGGATCGATTGCCTAAAGCACCGCAGAACTCATAATTGTTTAAAAAGAAATTAATCTTATCTCGTTATCATTTCTATACTCTTAACAAAACTACAGCAATTGTGTTATACCACATAACAATACAGCTAGACAACACACGCTCAAGAATTATTAACCGCCACACTGTGGCGCTTAATAATTCTTATTTTTTTCTCTAAAAATTCATGTTTAATTTGGAAACAAGGTAAAAAATAGTTTATTCAAAGTATGAACCATCGCTGGCTTCACATTTTCCTAGTAATTTGTGGCTGCCCTCCCAGAAAAACCGTACATATTTTGAAGTGGTCATCAAGTCATTTTTCGATGTATTCGTAATTGTTGAAGTTTTTCGTGAAAAGTGCAAGATACATGGATGAAAACAAGTGGTAGTCGGAAGGGGCCAAGTCTGGTGAGTACGGCGGGTAGGGCAAGAGTTACCAGCCAAGTGCAAAATGGTATTCCCGACCCCTTTCGTTGTATGTGATGGGGCGTTGTCATGTTGCAAAATCACTTTTCCGTATCTTTGAGCCCATTCTGGTCACTTTTCGACCAATGCATGGTTAATATTGATTTTTTGTTAATGACAGCGAATAGTATTAACTCGTTCATCTGGTTTTAGAAGCTCATGGCACACGGTACCCTTCTGATCCCACCAAATGCAAAGCATTGTCTTCTTTCCAAAGCATTTCGGACTTGCGGTCAATGTGGAAGGTTGTCCTGGGCCATGATCGTTTTGGGTTCTCAAAATATATCATTTTTCGTCTCATCACAATCCGATGCAAAAAAGTTTTTCTTTCGCGCCGAGAAAGCAAAACTTCGCACATAGTTTGTCACTTTTCCATCTGTCTGTCATTTAGCTGATGTGGTACCAATTTTCCTGCCTTTTGGGTCTTTTTCATGGCATACACATTTTCATAAACCAACAACAACATCTCTGCCATTTGTTGTGGAGTTTGCATATCGTCTTCTTACAACAATGTTTTCGCCCTTTTTTTCAGTTGACTTGGGCGTTCTTTGTCTTTTAAGTCTAAATTGCCACTTTTGAATCGCCAAAACCATCTCCTAAAAGCATCTTGCGTTGGGATATTGTTACCGTAAATTTCCACAGGTATGCGACGGCTTTCACTCGCGTTTTTCTTTTAATTGAACAATAAAAGCAGTAGGTGCCACAAATGCTCTTTATTTGGCTGGGAACTGGATATGTTTGCCACACGAAAAAAGCATATCTCTAACTCGAAATTGTTTAAACATCAATACTGTTTTTATAGGTACTATCGCAGCAATAAAATATCATATATAAGAGATTATACTGTGAAGCGACCCTTGTTTCCAGCGCCATCTCTTAAATAAATTAAGAATTTTTAATTGCCACACCTGGTACATGGAAGTCAAGCCTTTGGCATAACTTCCTAATTTCATCGTTTACACACGAGAGTCATAACTCTATTCGGAACGATGACAATGATATATCAATCGGAAGTATAATTTATATTTCTAATATTTCAATACTAAAATTCAAAGCAGTACTCCACTAATTGGATTCAGAATGACAAATTGGCTTTAGAATTGTTTTAAATATAAGAAGTTTATCATTTGCAGATAATTTTGATTTAATTCATGGCTGTAGTACTAACTTATTCTTAGATCTTGTTTTTTCAAAACCTCAAATCTGCTATAACCTCTATTCTAGTTAAATATATTGATATTTGGTGTGCTTATTGTTAAAATTTTGAAAAGAAATATCCTTTAAAATTAGAAGAGCAAATTGTGGATAATTTCCATTTTAGACATTTGAGGTTTTATGAGTTTCAAAAGCATAACAATGCCACTGATGCCATTGATGTTGTTTATCCTGGTGCAGAATATGTTCAACGGTATAAAGTCTTAAACACCTGTTGAATTTAATAAAGACCTATTTTTGGCTGAAACTGAAGCTGATCCCAAACAAACCATGCATGAATTAACCATAAAGCTTAACACATCATGATCCCCAATATAATGATTACAATGCCAAGAGAAGGAATGCTGTTGCAAAAAAAATCTATGTGTAACAGTCTACAGTGTAGTTTTATCCAGGATAGGCAGAGAGCCTTTTCTTCAACAAATTGTTAGTGGAGGTGAAAAGTAAATCCACACAAGAATAAAAAAGTTAACACCTAGACAAACACCTTTGCCCACGGTAAAACCAGGTCAGTATCCTTAAAAAGTGATACTCCCCATATGGTGGAATTTTTAAGGAATTATTCACTATGAAGTTCTGAATCCTATTGAAACCAAAGCGTAATAAAATTATTGTACTCAGCTTGATAAATTAAATATGGCTGTGAAAAAAATCAAAGAGTTAGGTTTGGAAGTACATATTTCCCACCATATTCTCTTCATGCTTCATTCAGAAGATTATTAATACCGATGGAGATTATATTGTAGATTTAAACTGTGTTAAATCTTAAATAACATACAATTTTGTATAGTATCAAAAAATGACATTACTTATGGGTAAACTTATGATGTTGCTTCTATTCTACTTTCTCTATTTGATAGATACAATCTACTGTCCACTGCGGTATGCTGGTATAAAACCGAATAAAACATTTTTTTTTATTTTGTTATTTATCATTTTTATGAAAGTGATAGATAAAAAAGTAAAGAATTTGTTTTAATCGGTTTTAGAAATGAATTATCCCAAAGTAACCGACAAATCAATAATTTGGTATAGGAACTGCTACCTTTTTACGATTTCTCTTTTTAGTACTTTTGTAACTTCTTTTTTACTAAGGAATGTTTTTTAAAGTACTCTTAACCTAATAATGTTTTACTATTTTGTCGTTAATTTCCTTTTCAAATCATATCTTTCTCTGATTTGCACACTAGATTTAATTTGAACCAGGTACTTTTGTAATAAGGTACTTTTATAAATTAATTATTATCTCCAATTGCGAATAATATATGCAACAAAACCTTGAACGCGTTTTTTTTAACTTAGCCATATGCTAACTCGAAACAAATAACTAGACGTGACTCTAATTAGTAAACGATATAACGTTATTGGAAAACTACCATACAATAGGAATTAACTTTCCTCGTAGGATTTGAGCTGTATCAGGCCAGCTTCCGCAGATTTTCTTGGGGAGAATCTGGCTTTTGTTCAGTTCGGTTGGGATGAGGATGACGCATATCCGGGACCGTGTCTGTCAATAAAAGAAACATCCAACGGATCTATCTCGACACAAAACATCCCTATTCCCCCGTTAGGATAACTATAGCGTTGCAGTGATGTGCAAAACAAACATAGATTTATGTACTTAATGAAGATATTCTATTTCATATTATTTGTTACGACATATTGCTATAGCAAATTAAAAAATAATTCTAAATACAATTAGATCAATATTACCTAGTTAATTATATTTACTACCATCTTTCAACAATCATCCCCATAGATATGCTTTAGTAAACTAAACGTTTAGTTCGCTTTACCTTAATAATTCCTGCCTTATATATTATTAAATAAATACAAATATTTTCTCTACATTTTGATGTTTTTAAGTGCTTATTACTAAACTCTCAAATCAAAATATGGACAAATCGGAACAATAATGAACGCGATTGTTGTCAGGTGTAGTTATGTACTACATTAGAATTAGAATTTTTATTTCAATTAAAGAAAAATGCACCTGCAGTAGATGCAATTGATTTGACTCGCTGGAAGAAAAGAAATGTAATACATAAATCATGTTAAAACTAATACTTATTTTGTGAACTTTTAAATCAAGAGAGTTATGGAAATTAAATATGCCGCTCACGTTCTGAGAGAGTTTGCATTACGACTCGCAGTTACCCGGCAATGCTATATTACCAGAATTCGGACCAAATGAACAATTTGAGAAAATTAGATATAGATAGAAAATTAAACATTACAAAAAAATCCGCTGCATAATTTTGGAAGTGCTCTGTATATTAAATTTGTTCAATACAACTCCGATCAAGCTGAATCACTAGCTGGTTTATCCTTCTGAAGTGCCCTCATGCTCTCTGTAACATCTTATTATTTAAATTCGTAAATTCCATTTCAATGCTAATCTAGTAAGGTGTTACGTTAGCAACTGTCCCGTTGAAGAACGTATCAGATTTATAATATTAATAGGCCAGAATTCTTTGCTCGAAACAGAATTGCCAAAGATTCTTGTTTGTGATTGGCAAAATTTGATCTACCAGAATCGACAGTCAGAACAATTATAAAAAAAGTTAAAACATTCTCGAAACTGTGAAAAATGTTCAATCTTTGAATTCAAGCATCATTCATAAACATCATGGTATTATCGCTGAGATGAAAACAATGCTGAAATTATGGTGTGATAATCAAGTAAGGGTGAAAAACTGTCCTGTTGATCAAAACACGGTGTACTCTCAAGCTAAGATAATTTTTGAGAGATTAAAATAAGAAGCAGGGAAGACGGTCAAAGATGAAATCTTTAAAGTTACTAACGAGTGGTTCAAATCAAAATATACAAAAATTCAAAAGTCGCTGTAACTGGTATAGCATCGCGGAAAGTAGAGAGGCGGCAAGAGTAGATAAAGAGGATGCGTCTCTCTATCCAGATAAACTCACTCACATTTGCATGTCTCGACTTGTTAGTGACTTTTTGAACAACGCTCTATACATAATCAGATCTGGAATATTAGGAAGGCAGAACTCTTTGCACCCAACAGTTCGGCATTAACTGACATTTAGTCTGTATGCTAGTATACAGTTTTGCTAAAAGATGTATAGCCTTCTGAATATCGTAGTTCATATCCAAAGTTTCACAAAATTTGTCGATCTAATAGTTTGGTATATTAAGGTTGTGCTCATGTTATGTCTTAAAGAATGATTAATTCAACCCAGCGTGATGTATAATATAGTGAAAAATTCGAATTGAAATTTGTCCAAATAGATATTAGCATTAGCTGTTGCTAAATTTTAGTTAGAATTAGTTGTTGTTAAATTTTAGTTATTGTGGAGCGGCATCAACAACGTTTGAGTGATGCATTGGAGCAAAATAGTTAATCGACAAGCAAAATTAATGGTCTTGAATGATACCGCAAGGCTATATGTCAAAAAGACTGGTGGAATTTTAAAGGTATTATTTATTTTAACGTGTTTTTAGGCAGAATGATTAGTTCAGTCTTATATTAGTCGCTTATAACAAAGTTGGAAAAACACAATTGGCAAATCATAAGTCATCTGGGGTACATGAAGGGGCTAAGGGGCTCAGTCATGGAAATCTTGTATAAAATACTCTGCACCTTTCATCTTGTTGGACCTAGCACACTTGTACCCTCTGATTAGCACGTAATCTGATCACTGCATATTTTTAAAGACCAACCCTTTACTGATGAAGAACTTAGTTAATAGACACTTATATTTTGTTAATACGTCTTCGATTATTTACCAAAACGGCAAAATGTAATTTGTGAAAAGGCGACAAGAGGTCGAAACGATGGTTAATATGGCAAGGAACTGAATTTAGCCCAAAAAGTTAAAATATATTTTAATCATCAATTTGGATTCAATATTCATGAAACATTATAATGGGTGATTAGACATTCGTTGGCAAATGGCGCTTCGATAACAAGCCGAAACCGAAGACATCACATCAAAGTCGTTCCAAAATTAAAACATAACAACTAGAGGCTTCGACAAATTGTGTTGTCTACTTTGATTTTTTCCCGAAAGACCTCATGTCAACAAATAATATTATCTAGGCATTATGGGATATTTGAAAAAAAATTATACATTGAAACCACTTTGAACTCACAACGTGCGTAGTTGAAACGATGACCCTCACCACCAGGAAGGAAGAAAATCTAAGAGTCTCTAGAAGGAAAATAATAAGGGCAATGCATTGGCTCAAAAAGGAGAAGAGTACCGAAGTCTAATGAATCACGACATCAGAGAGTTACTGAATGAAGAAGATATAGTATGTTATATAAAGGTACAGATAATTAGACGGTATGAACACATCCACAGGATGTAACAGGAATGTAACAGTTCTTTCAAATTGGGCGATTTTTTTGATTCTTAACTAAAACACAGATGGCGTTAGAAATTTGCGAAGTGTAATATATGACATTTATAAAAATGGAGTCGTATACAATACAACGCGTTAAAACTGTGGAATTATTTTATGAAAATGGGCGTTCAGTGAAAAATGTTTTTAGAAAATTATGTGATATTTACAGTTTCCACAATCATCCATATGAAAGCACTATCAATCGAACTGTTCAAAAATGTCAAGAAAATGTTTTGGTGAAAGATAAATATAGAGCAATAATAGCCGTAGTGGTCGTTCACAAGAGCATATTGGTTTGATACATTAAAGTGTGCTGAAAACCCAGAAATTTCCATTAGTCGACGATCACAACCATTTGGACTCGATGAATCCACAACATGGCGTATTTTACGAAATAATTTAGCTCTGAAAGCATATAATGCCACACGCCATTGGACAAATAATAATTGCCACACGCCATTGGACAAATAATTAAAGCCATTGGATCATTCAAAAAATCATATTTTCAGATGAAACACATTTTGAAATGAAATCTTTACCAGGTATGTAGATATTGAACCCGAATTTTTGTATAGAAAATTCACATTTATTGTATGAACATGATAAAAAATATTTTATTCGAAATATTGCCCATCGCTAGCTATATATTTTTCTCACCTGTCTGACAAAAAAAACTGTTGGTCTTTTGAAGCAAACCACTCATCGAGACATTTTTGTACATTTTCGTAAGAAGTGAAGCGCTGCTCAGCAAGTGGGTGTCCCGATGCAAATAAATATTAATCAGGCGTAGCTAAGTCTTGTGAGTAAACCGCATGCGATAGTATTTCCCAAGTAAACGCCTTCATCGTTTCCTTAACCAGTTTTGCTATGTGTGATGGTGCGTTATCATGAAGCAAAATCACTTTGTGTTGCCTTTTTCCATAACTTGGTCGTTTTTCACGCTTGATTAAAATCTTGATTAAAATCGATCATTTTTTGTCAGTAGCTTTCAGTATTAATAGTTTCGCCAGGTTTTAGCAGCTCATAACAGATCACACCCTTCTGATTCCACTAAACACATTGCCTTCCACCCATAGTGATTTGGCTTTGTAGTAGATGTCGATGGTTCGCCTGGAGTAACCTATGATCTGTTACGCTTAGGATTCTCAAAATATATCCACTTTTCATCGCCAGCCAGTAGCATTTCGCAAGTGGTTTGTTGGTTTCAGTTAATGTAAAACCCATTTTCCCATTTTCTGGATATTTACCATGGCTTTCAAACCTATAGATACGGCTTCTCGTGTCAAATTTAATTGATCCGCGAGTTGTTATTGCGTTTGAACGTCATCCTCATCCAACAATGTTTGCAATTCGCTGTCTTCAAACTTTTTCGGTGGTTTTCCAAATTCTTCGTTCTCACGTCGAAATCACCACTTTTGAATTCTTTAAACCACTCAAAGCACTGTGATTTACCAAAAGCATGCTCACCGTAAGCTTCGATAAGTATTTGATGCGATTCGGCAGCAGTTTTCTTCAAATGGTAACAGAAAATCAGTGCTGTCCGCAAATCGTAGTTTCCAGGCACAAAATTCAACGTATTCAACTCTATCAAAACTAGGCTGTTGTATGAAACTTGTATTGTTGTGATTTGAAAATCTTTGTTAGATAGCAGCAAGGAAATGATTTGACGGTAACTACATGGATAGCTAGGGATATTTATGGGTAAATCCCGGTTTCATATTTACAGACCTGGTACATTCTAAACGAGTCACTTTTTGGTGTGCATTACGGTCGGGAGGTGTAATTAGGCCGTTTTTCTTCCAGCGTGTTGCTGGTAAAGCTGTAACTGTTAATGGTGTTCGATATCGTGAGATGATAACTGGATTTTTGGGGGCTAAATTGAATAATATTGACCTGAAGGATATAGAGTTCCAACAGGATGGCGTCACACCTCACTTTGCTAATGAACCAATTGATTTTTGAGAGAACATTTTCCTGGACGAATTATTGCAAGGAACAGTGATGTTAATTGGTCACCAAGCTCATGTGATTTGACACAGTTGGACTATTTTCTTTGCGGTTACGTGAAAAGGTTCATAATAATAATCCACAATCGATTCCTGAACCAAAGAATACAATTATACGAGTCATTGGTGAGATAGAGCCAGGGTTATGTTAAAATATTATCCACAATTTTGACAAAATATTGGACTTTTGTGGAGCTGTATCAGGTGGTCATTTGGCAGATATTGTCTTTCGTGTTTAAAAGTGATACACTATGCTTCAATTATGAATTTTTTAAATCAATGCAAATTCAGTGTTTTATTCAAGGAATTTGAAAGATCCTTTGTAATTCTGACCATCACCTACTGGAGACCGGTAGGTGACAGGTTGGGAGGAAGATCTCCAGCAAGATGGAATGACCAAGTTCGCAAAACATAAGACGAATTGAGATACCAAAATAGACTTCGAAAATTAAGGAGAAAAGGGGATGGGGGAGAATCGTGGAAAGTCGAGATACGCAGAACACTATAAAGACAACGAGAAGTAGATACGGAGAGATCAACCGCAACAAAAATGTCGTACATACATTTACTCGAACAGGCCAGATTTGTGAAAGAACAATTCTTGAATTTTGCACCATGATAATGCTTCCTTTTAAACATCGATGTCTGTATGTGAATTATTTATAAAAACTCTACGAATATTGTCGATTATGCAGCATGTTCACCAGATTTGATTCTGTGCGATTTTGTCGTTCTCGCAAATCAAATTTAACGCAAATTTTAAGCAAATACAACGCTCACCGCTGACGTAATTTGGATGATTATATCAATATATAAATATTATTGATTGATTTGTCCGTTACTTTGTGATAGTTCATTTTTTAAATAGGAATAAAACAATTTTTTTTTACTCTATAAAAGTGATAGATAACACAGTAAAAAACAAATTCTTTCATTCCTTTTTAAAAAATATATAAATAATTTAAAAATCCGAAGATATTTGCTAATCTAATACATTTTTTCCTACTTAAGTGGTACACTCACAACAGTACAAACACCCTATGTACACAGTACCTTTTGCATGACTGAATCAACACCATTAAAATATTAAACAAATATTTAATAAACAATCATCTCTCACCCCGGAATAACAGCAAACAGTTATTATTTGAACACCTTTGATCTAGTTTTGGTCAAAAGAAGCCTCTTTATTATTATCCGCCGTTAGTTTATTAGGGGTTGATAAGGGCTTTCAAATGGAATAGGAAGTTAAATGTAAATTGGCCACCGACATTAGGGGAAAAGCCTCACTTCCGCAAGGAAATTGTATATTGTAAATGCTGAGTACTAATAAAAATAATTACTAGTTTGCATTGCAGACTAGAAAATAAGGGATCCATTGTTAGAACTATCAATATTATTTGGTGCATGAATATCCGCATTGATAGCAAATAAATATAAATATTGTTTAAAATGAAACGGAAGTGTTGCTCGAAACATAGTACTGGGCTGGGCAATCTACCATTTTAATTATTTCTCGCTTTTAATAGAAACAAGAGATATTTAATTTTTAAATTTTATGTTAATTAATTTAAACATTGAAATTGGGACATTGGAAATTGGAACAGATTGAACTGTCCGAATTGATGTTTGCAGATGATATGGCCATGCTAGCGGATACAGAAAAGAACCTTCAAAACAACTTATAACTTTTGATCGAAGAATTGACAAAAATAAACATGAATATAAATATTTTCAAGGAACATAACTAACTAACAAGGAAATCTAATAGCAGAAGTGAAGAGCTATAAATATCTGGGCTCGACAATCGAGAGTAAAAGAAGAAAGGAAGGAGAAATAAACGATAGACTGGGATAAACCGGAAAATTGTTTAACATCGTGAAGACAACTTTCCTTGGAAGTAAAGAAATACCCAATAAGATAAAAACAGCAGTAATTAAAAAAGTAATCCGAGTAGCAATAATGTACAGTGGCGAGACATGGACTCTAACAGAAAAATATAAGACACATATAAATGAAATTGAAATGAAGTTCCTGCGGAAAATAGAGAACAAAACAAAAAGAGACATAATCAATAATCAAATAATTAGAGAAATCCTACGGATTGAACCCATAAATGATAAGATCATCAATCATCAATCATCAATCATCAAATAACTCCGTTATTAAAAAAAGATAAGACGGGTATACTACTATGATCAAAAAGTAAAATCAAAAGTAAATAAAAAAAATTAATGTAATTCAAAAAGCTGGTACGATTGTTCTTCATATCTGAGAGAAGTTGCAGATTTTTTTTATTATGTTATAGCGTCTTTTCTCAATTGTAGAAAATTTTTATCCGTGATAGTCGCCATGGATAAATTTATCGAGCAAAGCATTTACATTAACTTTATTTATTTACATTATATTTATTGTCATCTTAAATCAAGTCTCGACTTCCTAAGAATTAACCATCTAAAATTCCCTTTAATCATCTAAAAACTTGGACCCTTGATTAAATACTGTTTCCATAGTCCTGTTAAAGTTTTGCAAACATTTCCACCACATTGTACCCAAGTATGAAACAAAAATAATTACTACGGACTATCAAGTGACTTTAGGGAGTTCAAACTCGCATTGAAGATGAATCAGATGTTGATCTGCATTCTTTCCAAAAAAGAAACCAACAGTATTGTCAGATAGAACGCTACGGCAACAGTCACATTACTTTATTTACTTACAGACTTCGTAGTTATCCTAGCAAAGTTGTTTGTCGACTATTATAATTCTTGTGCTCTTATTTTAATAAATTTGTTTATCTATCGAAGGATTCTTCTACACAATCTTCGATTTTGGTTATTTTCTTCATTGGTTGACATTTGATAATGTTTTCTTCATTAAGTTCTTCCTGAACAACGTTCAGTTTCAACTGCTTCTCTACCATCACTAAAGACTTTAACGACTTGTAAACTTGGTACAGTTTCTCAAGACTTTTAATGCCTCAGCATAAGAAATTTCGTTATTTAGATTAAATATAATGTAAATTCTTTGCTCACTAAATTGATCCATAACAACCATCACTGATAAAAAGTTTTTTCAATTAGAAAAGATGCTATAATTTTTAACTTAACAAACAAATTATATGCAACTTCTCTCAGTTGTAAAGAACAGTTATACTAGCTTAAAAAAATAAATAGTTATATCGTTACGTAAAGAGAGCGAATTTTTTAAACAAAAGTCACATTATTTTTTGATCATAGCACTATAACCGCCCTACCTTTTTTAATAACGGAGTTATCTGATACGATTACCTTACTCCTACTAGTGATATATATATATATATATATATATATATATATATATATATATATATATATATATATATATATATATCAAAAAAAATAAAAATGTTAATGTTCGTTTGTTCAAAATCTAAAAATCTCCGAAAATTCCTCACCGATTGCTTTGCACTATAACCGCCCTACCTTTTTTAATAACGGAGTTACGGAGTTACGGAGTTACGGAGTGACGGAGTCTGATACGATTACCTTACTCCTACTGGTGGTATATATATATATATATATATATATATATATATATATATATATATATATATATATATATATATATATATATATATATCTATATATATATATATATATATATATATATATATATATATATATATATATATATATATATATATATATATATATATCAATATAAATAAAAATGTTAATGTTCGTTTGTTCAAAATCTTAAATCTCCGAAAATTCCTCACCGATTGCTTTGAAATTTCGACACAACATTGCATTCGAATACGCGTGTGTTTTCATACCTATATATATAGATATATATATATATATATATATATATATATATATATATATATATATATATATATATATATATCTATATATATATCAATATAAATAAAAATGTTAATGTTCGTTTGTTCAAAATCTTAAATCTCCGAAAATTCCTCACCGATTGCTTTGAAATTTCGACACAACATTGCATTCGAATACGCGTGTGTTTTCATACCTATATATATAGATATATATATATATATATATATATATATATATATATATATATATATATATATATATATATCTATATATATATCAATATAAATAAAAATGTTAATGTTCGTTTGTTCAAAATCTTAAATCTCCGAAAATTCCTCACCGATTGCTTTGAAATTTCGACACAACATTGCATTCGAATACGCGTGTGTTTTCATACCTATATATATAGATATATATATATATATATATATATATATATATATATATATATATATATATATATATATATATATCTATATATATATCAATATAAATAAAAATGTTAATGTTCGTTTGTTCAAAATCTTAAATCTCCGAAAATTCCTCACCGATTGCTTTGAAATTTCGACACAACATTGCATTCGAATACGCGTGTGTTTTCATACCTATTATATAGATGTCACGCCCGTGACAGATAAAAACAGACTTTTTGAAGAACAGCGCCATTTATTGGCCGTAAAAGCAACATACGCTATAATAAATATTTTACGGAAATGGCAGCGCCATCTGTTGAACGTAACAGCAACACACGCAATACTAAATATTGTACGTGCTGGACAGCGTGCTTCTTGACACTGGCTGCTGCCAGTATTTTCAATGTTTCCGATTACATTGTTAAATTGAATTTTTATAGATTTCGATTTATTTTCATTTTGATTTAATTATTTAACCAGACTGAGCTACAGTAATGCGTGGCCTGATACAATACTTCTCGCACTAGATTGTAGTTACGACCATTTTGTTAATTAGCCAAAAATTAGCTTCATTTGACAAGATGGATGCTTAATGATGGTTGATGATGATAATTCTTGTCAACATCAGGATTTGATGATTCAAATTTCCCAAAGGCCTCACAGGGCTTACAGTCGTGCAAGCGGTTCAATCAAAATAAGATAAAATCAATATTCTCATTATTGAAAGGCCTAATTATTGCAAGGTTTGGTTAATGAAGAGTTTAGTTATTGTAAGGCTTAATTATTGAGAATGTCGAGGAATCAATAAATTTTCAACTTCTGTATTCTGTACTGTGATTTTGTCAGTAACATTATCTTCATATCTGACATTTCGATGTCTTGTTGGTGGTATAGTATTATGAAGGCAACATCTATTAATTTTTTTAACAATACAATGAATATAAAGTTTAATAAAGTGATTATGTTAACTATAATCTTCATGAAGTGTACGTTGAATATTGTGGAATGTTTGTCTTCCCAAAATTTTTAAATCATTACTAAAAGTTGCTGAAGCGAATTGTTAAACTACTTATATAATAAATGACAGCTTACAATATTTATCCTATTTTAAATATCATCGTTATAACACATCAAATCACATGTCAAAAATGTACAGTTTTTGAAATTAAAACCTTTTGTTAGCTGTAATATTAGGATTATATTTTTGTTTTAAATATATTCCATCGAAAGTCTTGATGTAATATCTTTTCAATCGACTAATTACAGTAACAAGACTAGAGAAAGTTAAACCCTTTAAGCTCATAGCAGGAAAAAGGCCGCCTCCTTCTTGACTATCAGTTATTGTTATTTTCATTAAAATAATTGCGAAACTCCAAGAGTCGAAAAACAGACATTTGCCGTGGATTAACTGGACAGGGTCGGTCTTCTATTCTCATCATCTTTTCATCGTAATGTTTTATGACAGGCCCTTTATAAATGGCTGTGCAAGCTCACTGTCAAAGTTAAGAAGTTCCTGCGAGACATAAAGACCCTTCTTCCTAAGCAAGTGTCCTTTTTCGTCCTGCGACACACAGTGGTCTGAAATCCAGAAAATGTTGGACATATTTGTTCAAGATGTTTACATGGTATAATGTAAGACCTACCGATATTTATTGTTTATTCACATTACATCACAATTTTATGTACCGAGGATAATTAAAGAGATAACTTTAACTAATAAAAAGGAATATTTTTAAATGATAAATTATGTATCAAAGAGTTTTCCAGTAATAATGTCAGAAAGCGGCAACTGTGTTTGAAATGTAAATGCAACTCAAAGACTATCGTGTTTAGTAAATTGTGTCAATTCACCATGGAAAGAGACATCTTTTAGCAAAGCATATAAATTCGAAGTTGGAAGGCGATCTTCCACTTAGGGAGAAATAATCTTTTCCAATTTACCACATATCTGGCTTAAAGGGTTTGTGAACAAACATCACTACAAGATTTGGACCGTTGAAAATCCTTAAGTGATTTAGAAGTTTCTCGCCAGAAAGTCACTGTTTGATAAGGTTTTTGAGCTGAAGGCGAGATAATACTTTATTTTTTGAAGATGTTGATGGAAATCGTATTAATGGTGTACGCAGTAGGAATATTAGCCTGAACTGATAAATATCGATGTAAATAATTTTTTCTTTCAACAAGACGATGCGGCTAGTCACACATCTCGTCAGATAATGGATTCACGAAACGTTTCTTGACCGTCTTAGTTCGCGAAATAGTTATGTCAACTGGCCGTCAAGATCATGTGATATCACCACTTTGTATTATTTTGTGTGAGATTATGTTAAATCTCTATGGAATTTGCCTGTAACGAAACATTCAGACTTTCATTAAAAATATACGACGCGATAAGTGTGAAGGAGTAATCAATCCAAAACTAGATACCCAGAATACACTCCACGAGACCAAGCGGAGGGGAAATTTTTAAAACATAATTCCATTATTTGTTATTCAAGATAAAATAAAAATTACCGGATTATCACTTGCAATTAACATTGTGCCTTATTTTAAAGTACTGACACCCTTATTGGACAACCCTTTGTTTTGTTATTTGTTTGTGTGTATCAACATGTGCATAGAAATAAAACAAATTCAATACCCGATATACAGATTTGAATTAAACATAAAATATACTCACTGAATGTGAGTATTTACTTTTATTGTTTCTTTATGCGAATGTAAAAAATGTGGTAAGTAAAAGTATTATTTTTTTTAACATATGAGATATTTTTCATATGCTACTAAACTAAGTAGTATCTTCGTGGTTTTGTTGAAAGTGCAAAAATTCCACTAATTCGTGTACCATGTCGTTTCGAACAAATCATCGGAATTAGAAAAGCTACGAGCTGTTAGTATGAAAAGAGCAGGCTTAAATTTTAGCCAAGTATCGCTTCTTTTACCAGAGTTATGTACTTATGGAGCCTTGAGGTTCTAATCACCCTAGAAAGGCGCAATTAACGGCATGTTCGTTTTCTATTGTTATGAAATCGATATGAAAATACCCGGATAGTGATTGATGCTTTTGCTGCACCTACAGGTCGGACTATTTCCAGGATCATTGTTACTCAACACTTACCTTTGTTGGGCATGCATGCTTATCACCCTTATTGGCTTGGTTCGATTACAGCGAACCATAAAACGCCTTGCTTAGAATGGTGCCGAACTAGAATTGAATAGGACCTGGAATAGAACTGTATTTGCTTCTATAATAAGTCTAGATTTTGTTTAAATGGTTACTGGCACAGAATGATCAGCCTTTTTCAGGGTGAAAGGTGAAAGGCAAAACTTTTTCATTAAAACAGCAAATAGATGCCATTCCGGGAATTATCATATGCGAAGCTATACACTCTGCTCTTAAAGCTATATGCTGGCAAAATAGGTCACTCGTAGTAACCATCAGAAGGAAATAAAATGCTATTCTTTATATAACTGGAATATTGCAGCCCGTCGGTAATCTATCTGCAAGCTCGCCCAAATATCGTCTTTCGGCGAGAAAACGATAGACAGCATACGGCTCCTCAAACAGTGCAAATTTTAAAAGAGTTTGTATGGGCGACATTCGACTAGCTAGTAAGATAAAGTGTTTTCCGAAGAAGAGGAAAATGAGCTGGAGGATTACCTGAAAGTATTAGATAAAAGATTTAACGGATTAATTAAAAAGCATTTGTGTCAACTGGCTTATCAGTATGCGGAGAAAAAAAAACACCACCCGTTTAATAACAATCAAGAAAGTGAGCAGTGGTTATGCTGTGAAACCAAGAATTAAGTTTAAGGACCCCAAAACCCACCAGCGTCGCACGACCTTGTCGCACGACCTCAAGCAAGTCCTGGAAAAACATTGTATATAATGTCGACGAGACAGAAATCCAGACGTCAGCCAAGAAACCGTCGAAAGTTATATCCGTAGGAGGCAAAAAGCAAGTTGGCTCAATTTCATAATCTGAATGTGGTACTTTGATAACATCGTTGTTTTGTTGTTCAGCGACCGGAAAATGTATTTCTCCAACCTTAGTTTTTCCTCAAAAGGAGAAAAATCCCCGTTATCTTGAGTGGACACCCTTTGGTACGTTAATGGTGATCACGGAAACGGTTGGATTACTTCTGAAAAAAAACGGTTGGATTACTTCTATAGGTTTTTGTAGCGAGTGTAAGATCAATAGCAGATCACAAATGTCATCTCATTCTAAACAATCACATGTCCCATCAATCCTTAAAGATTTTAGATTTTGCATCAGATAACCATGTCGTCATTTTGCCAGCCCCCCACTCAATCCACAAGATCCAACCAGTTGATATTGTTGTTTACGGCCCATTAGGAAAATATTTTGAAAGAGCGCTCTACCAATGGTAAAAAGCTCATCCAGCACAAAAGGTAACGTTTTTTGATGTAGGCTAAATATTCGCAGGAACCTACTTAAAAAGCGTTAATGCTATAAGTGGATTTAAAAAACCGGAATAAAATTGTGACATTACCATTCTTACAGACCTCGACTTCACACCCTCAATTTTGACCGATATCAACCAAGTGAATTTAATAGAAACTCCTATAAATACCGTCTCTTTAGCAACTGATGTTGATGGGCCATCTGGAGTATCCAAAGAAAAATTAGTTCAAGTTACAGATGGGGTAAAAATTATTCAAACTGGCATACAAGCTTTATTAAATTATTATTAATAAAATTCTTAAAAAATTATTCAAACTGTCAAATAAAACAGCTAACATAAAAAAGGACTATGATGTAGAGACAGAACCTAATCCAATAACTATAAATTAAGATGACGTTACTCCACCAGAAAAAAAGATCCACTTAATTTCCAATATTTTGATTTTTGAAAAGAATATACAAAGCTAAGTTCTTCAAAAAAACAGACGGTTACAAAAAAAAAGAGACATGAAATATGAGCCATGAATTAAAAAAAAAACAAACGATGAATATAGATGAAAAATCAGCAAATAAAAAAAAAGAAAAATAATATGAAATCCAAGCAAGCGCTTATTTATCCTAAGTCACCTAAATAAGAATGTCCAGAAAATGATGGTAAAATTTTTGGAATATAAAGGGCTGTTCTCCAATTAGAGTCCACGCGAGGTTTGGATTCAATGAAATATTTGTAAGAATTGGGATCATAAGTTATGTTCATGCTGTAAAACATATTTTTTTTTGGTTTTAAAATATTAAAGTTCATGTTCATTTTATAATCGTTAATTTTTTTATGTTTATTTATTGTTTTATTTGTAGAAAAAAAATCTAATGTATTTGGCAAATCCTTATCGAATTTGCCCTAGTACATGATCGGTTTTACCCAAGGGTATCGGACACAACCGATATTTTACAAGTTATGCATATTTTATCTTTTGCGCCTTAGTTGCAATTATTTGAAATTTTAAATAATTAAAACTTAAACTTAAATATATGAAAACTTAAAAAAAATCCAAGTAAATTTAAGTGTTTTATAATAGTTCACCGTAAAGTAATCGGCGCTGCCCTACTATTTAAAACATTCAAGTAGAAACAGGCAAGTAATCGTTTTATCGAAAATTAATACTTTTTGGTTGTTGAACTATTAATTTATAGATAGCATAATCTTGAATTACTCTAATAGTTAAATTACCTTTAGATTTAAAAATTTAGAAACTTCTGGTCAATTCAATATATAAAACTTTTGTCTCGCCGTAGTGATAAATCGACCACTGTAACTTATTACCGTTGACCGCGTTCATTCCGGATCCTCAATATCTAACGATGCAAAACATAATTGCTAACTTCTCCCTAGAGTATCCCCCTCTCTCATTCTCCCCATCATCCACCCCCACACCATTCCAATGTCGACGCGCCAAGCCCGAGTTTTACCGGAGCTGA
Source organism: Cosmopolites sordidus (assembly GCA_031761425.1). Classification (NCBI taxonomy): domain Eukaryota; kingdom Metazoa; phylum Arthropoda; class Insecta; order Coleoptera; family Curculionidae; genus Cosmopolites; species Cosmopolites sordidus. Next base: position 66,970 of record JARFXV010001084.1, on the reverse strand, counting down.
ATGGTCGCAATCAAGACGAAAAAGCGTCTGATCCGTACGGTTCCCACAAGAGATGCGGTGATTGCGGCATTTCAATTCGGATTTGCGGACATTTACAATGGATAATGACGGGATAGGTATCCGATTTGAGAGATTTTCGGTCTCAAAATATGAGATAATTGCACCGCCAGGTCTGAATTTGTCATCTTGCCGAAGCGAAGGGTATAATTTCGATATTGTATCGGAAAATTTTCAGTAAGGATGAGCGGCTAATCAACGATCGTTTGTTTCCTGCGAATTGGGTATAATTACGGCAATTATAAGTTGATCGTTACATAAAAATTGTTAATTGGAAGAAGTGACATATCGCTGAATTATAATGTCCACGGCATAAATTAATAACTTAAATTACGAGTAAACAAGCAATTGTACCTGGGTAGTACAAAATTATTCTGACACAAATTGGCGAAACAGAGGCTTTTGAGATTAAGACTCGTGTTAAGCAGGGCTGTGTGATGATGCCAACGCTTTTATCTGTGTTTATTGCCGCTGTCCTGCGGCATGTCCGATTCAAATTGGCGCTTTCAGTTGAGATATCATATAGAATGGATCGAGGCCTATTCAACCTGACACGTATTAAAGTCAAATTAAAAACAAAGATGGTTAACATCGCAGAGCTCCAACATGCGAATGACTGCGCGCTCGTAGCGCATAGTGCCTTGGTATTGCAAACGGTGCTGCAAATTAATGAATAAAAAAAGAAAATATTCCAACAACTGCTCTTAATTAGGAGAGAGAGATAGCTGATATTGTTATGAATTGTCAACTACTGGAAAATTATTTGGGAAATAAAAATTCGTGTCAATAATTCCTGCTCCTCTATGTATGGAAGCAAATAAAACAACTAAAGAGGGGGCCTCCGGAAAATCTTGAGAATAACATGGCAATACTAACGAACCAATGTGAAGATACTTGAAAGAGACAGCAGTTTGAGGATACACGTTAAAACATTTTGCATCAATTTTAACACACGATTTGTGGCGTGTAAAAAAACGTGCGTGTAAAAAAAACGGCATAAACGCTTTGTTTTAACAACGTAATACAAATTAATGTTAACAGTAACACGAATATGTGTTAAAGTACTCTACGATCAAGCATACACATTTAAATCTTAAAAAAAACCACCTTTAGAATAAAATGATGTATAACCTCACTTTATTGCAATATATTAAAATATAATTTAAATACTTGTTGCTTTTCGACTGTTATTGATATTTTAATAGAATTTATAATGACTGATAATATTTATACCATGCCACGATGAACATGTCTAGAAGTTTGAAATATTTACAGATAGGATATCTATACCTCTAATACTCTAAAAATTGTGATGGATATATATTTTAGACCATTTTTAAATGAAAATAGCAAAAGCATTGTTTTGCTAATAACACAGGTTTTGCGATTTTTGCCCATTCCGTTATATTAATATTTACACATTATTTCAGTTTTCAATTAATGAAGTTTTTTTCAGTTTTCAATTAATCCATTTGAAAATGCCTAGAAACATGATATCTCATTTTAACAGATAAGAGTAATTGCTTTGTTACAACAGGGCTTTAATCAAATTGATATAGCTGAAATTGTAGGTGTTTTCCAAAGTGCTGTATCGAAAATTCATAAAAAATTCCAAAGTACAAATGACGTAAAGAATCTCCCCAGAAATGGTAGAAGACGATGTCCAACAGCTGCATAAGACCGGCAGATATCAATGATAGCTCAAGGAAATCGTCTGGAATCTACAAGTGGTATATCAAAAGAGCTACTTAGACTTAAACGGGTAAATGTTTCACGACAAACGATAACAAGCAGACTGAAATCGATAAATTTGCATCGCAGATCTTTATGTGGTCTAAACTAACCCTTCAATAAAAAAATGTAAGATTGCAATTGGGTCGAGAAACGGTGGACCATAGTCCTAACTGGAATAACGTGATGTTCTCCGAGACGAGAATTGGCTTGGTTTCTAATTCATGAAGAACATTAATTTGGAGAGCTCCAGGTCGACAAGCCCGACTAGAAACAACTCAATCACGTATCCCATTTGAAGGTAGGAGCGTATTGTTTTGTGGTGGTATTATGGGGGTATATGGACACCTCTTCTGGTCCTGGAAAGAACAGTTACTGATGCTGTGTACGTCGAGAAAGTTTAAAATCCTCCTGTACGTCTATTTCGAGGCACAGTGGGCGAAGGATTTGTTTTTAGGGATGACAACGCAGCTCCTCATCGAACAATAGCAGCACAAAAGATTCTTAAAGAGGAAGGAATAACCAAGTTAGGGTGGCCAGCAAATTTCCCTGACATGAATGTCATTGAACATGCTTGGGACATTCTAAAAATAAGCATTAAGAAATGAAACAATCCTCCTCTTATCCTACGAAAACTAAAAGATGCTGCGTGAAGAATGGGAGTTAATTCCACAAGCCCAAATTGATCATTTAATCGACAGCCAAATCGCCTACAGGTATGCATACCGACCCATACAGGAACTACTACTTACTATTTTTTCAGGAAATTCCACGTCAAACTGCTTCATTATATAAGGTATCTGGCTAAACCAAGTCTTACATTATTATTATATAATTATTATAATATTATATAATAATTTAGTTATTATATTTAAAAAAAATTGCATCTGAAAAATTTTAAAAAAAATAAATAAGTCAGGCCTATTCTTTCTCTAGATCATTATGAAGCTAGAAGAAAAGTTATCAGTCTATATAAGGCTTTACTATATAATACCTTATATATTGAAGCAGCTTGATGTGGAATTTTCTGAAAAAATGTGTAAAATTAAATTGAGAGCAGAATTTACCAAACATGACAAAATAAAAGATACTAGTAGATACTAGTTTTATTGAAAGTTATTCTTTCTATTTTTAAATTATTTTTGAAGGCAGTTGGTACATTGAAATTTTTTGACTCCAAAATAATAAATTAGTTTTACTCACATTGGTCATTTGGTGTCGAATTTTATTTGGTACCAGTAAGAGTTGTAATAAAATGATGGTTACAGAAACGAGTAAAAGAAAAACTTAATATCAACAAAAAAGTGAAATGTTTAAATATTCCAAACTTTTGGACATATGTGTATATTGTATGCTATGAAGATAGCCTCGTGCTTCCGGCGTAAACATAATGGGTGGGAGGGAGTGTTCAACAGATGACTGGTGTAAAATCAACACAATTTTGTGTTAATTTTATAGTGACATATTTAAAGTGTTACCATTTAATGAAATAATACTTTTTAATGTTAAAAAATAAACGAACGTATAACACAATCATATTGTGTCAAATTAACACACAAAACTGTTAAATATGTAAAACAAAAATTTTAACACAGACTTTTTTGACGCTATGACGGAATTTTGTTTTACTGTGTAGGATCTCAGATCATAAAATCTTAGTTGAGTTAGTTACATCATTACCAAATGATACAGGACACTAGGATGCCGAAGCAGATCCTCTAAGGCGAATTAAAAAACAAGAAATGAAATCTGGGGTTCCGAAAAGAAGATAAAGACGTCATAAAATCATCTCTAAAGAACTCTATGTCAAGCGCGTGTAAATTGGAAAATATTGCGAATGACAAAGCAATTTGAGAATGTAAAATCGTTTTACGAAACTATAGTCACACAAATTTAAAAATAAAAGTGGTAGATAACAAAGTTTAAAATTGTTTTATTTGAGGAAAATGATCGCCAAAAAGCTGCTGCGCTGGCGCGCAAGGCTAAATGGACTGAACCGCGTGTATTAATTCTGTATACACCCGACCTTAAATGCCCAGCATTCGGAAGACAATGCCGATCTAAGCGGGGTTATTTGAGTCACTATAAAACCCATAATTCTTTAACAATGGCTCACTAAAATTAAAAGTCAAAAATAAAACAAAACAAAATATATCATAAAATATAACATACCTAATTATGAAACTAAATGTGCTTATTGTTTATTATTTTACTTTATCTAATGAGTTTTGAGTATCTATTTAGCTTTATCTATGAGTAATAAATTCATATAATCAACTTTAATAACATTTCAAGCTAAAAAACCTTTCACAATATAAATCAATAATATTTTGTGTTCGGAAGTGCTTTATGGGCTGGCGGTAATCCTGAGCATTTGATTTGATCCCAGTTTGGGATACTCAAGAACAAGTTGCTAATTCTAGTTAATCAGCACAAAAATCCCATAGAAATCCTCTCCATGTGATGTTTATCTCTGGTTCATTTTTCAAGTGCCCATTATCTAAAGAGTATTTCAAATTGAACGGTATTTTTAATTCTTGAATAAAACACAGAATTTTCATTGATTTAAAAAACTTTTTATTGATAATTTAGGCATATTTAAATACGAACGATAACATCGGCCTAATTGCAGCTCCACAGACGTCCACTCTTTTGTCAACATTTTGGATGTCATTTTGGCGTAACCTATCAGCCTCGAATAATTTCATCCTTTAGTTCAGGAATCGATTGCGGATTGTTTTCGTAGATCTGACTTTTCACGTAACCCCAAAGAAAATAATCCAACGGTGTCAAATAACATGATCTTGGTGGCCAATTCACATCATCGTTTCGTGCAATAACTCGTCTAGGAAATATTCCTCTCAATAAATCAATTGTTTTATTAGCAGAGAAAAGTGTACCACCATCCTGTTGGAACTACATATCCTCCAGATCAATATTATTTAATTCAGCTCATAAAAAATCCAGTTATCATCTCACATCATTCACAGTTACAGCTTCACCAGCAGCATTCTGACAGAAATACGACCCATTTCCACCTCCTGGCCATAATGCACAGTAACCAGTGACTCGTTGAGGATGTAAAGGTTTCTCATGAATCACTCGTGGATTTTTTTCACCCCAAATGCGACAATTTTGTTTATTAACATACCCACCAATTTCAAATTTTCAAAGAAAAATAATTTGTTTGTTCTTTTTCTAATTGATAAATGCACGAATTCAATTTGACAGTGGCTTTAGTTTTTTTGTTATTTGAAACTTATATACCTTCAGAGCTAAATCCTTTTATAAAATACGCCATGTTGTGGATTCACTCAGTCCAAATTGTTGTGAAAGTCGACTAATGGAAATTTCTTGGTCTTCAGCAACACTTTTACCTAGCAAATCAATATACTCTTATGAACGACCACTACGACTATATATTGCTCTTCTTTTATCTTCCACCGAACGAGTTTCTTGAAATTTTTGAACAATTCGATTGATAGTACTTTCAGATGGACGATTGTGCAAACCGTAAATATTACATAATTTTCTAAAAATATTTTTCACTGAACGCCCATCTTCATAAAATAATTCAACAATTGTAACGCGTTGTTTTATTGTGTGCGACTTCATTTTTATAAATGTCAAACATTACACTTCTGAAATTAAATTAGACCTAGGCAAATTCACAGCGTCATCTGTGTTTTATTCAAGAATTTTAAAAAACCGCTCCATTTGAAAGACCCGTTATATTAAAGCATATAATCCAGTCTTCAGTGGGAGAGTCTTCATGAAATGTATGAAAACTTCGTATTGACACGCAGAAATAATAATCTTCGTTTGCTAGACAACAGGTAAAGAGAAATAGTTATAACAAGACAACAAATAAGAAGCGAACACGTAAAAAATGAGTAGTTGAGGTTTAGAAGAAAGTTGCATGTTGCAAATAATTACACATAAAAAGAGATTAATTTTCATTAGTACTTTGTGAAATATTATATACATATCGTCATCTGAGTATATATGAGTGAAATATGATTTCGTGAGGTGCACTATAGGAATGCTGAGATGTCCCAGGGGCCAAGCCCGAACGAGTTCTAGAACAATGAAAATTCAGTCTGTAATTTACGTTAAGTCCATCACTGGTAACACAGTATTAATACTGGTTTGCTCCAAGTTCACATCCAGAGGGGCTGCACCTTCAAGTCACGTGACAAATTACTATCCACCGCCAAATTTTCAACAGCGAATTCAATATTTCCTTTTTCAAGCCCAAAAAGGGCAGGTAGGATGTTTGTGTATGTGTAAAATATGACTATCAATTAATTCGAACAAATAATCTTGAAAAGGAAATATAATAAACAGTTAAAATTGAAACTGCAAAGTAAAATCGGAAAAGATAGCGACAAAAAACATACAAAAAGTACTATTGCGAATACTTCATTCGATATGCAAAATGTTTTGCGCTCCCTAAAGATAATGTGTCCAACTTCTTTTACAAACGGAAATTTAATGTATTCAATTTAATAGCGCATTGCAGGGTGAATAAAAAAACTTACTGTGGGATACGGCATGAAATGAGGGTAGGACACGTCGGATGCCATATTGCCTGCACATTAGTAGAAATCCTAGATGGGATAGTCTACGATAATCTGGACATAAAAAAATGTCTTCTCTGGTTCGGTCAAATCGGAACATCAATATAATTCTCCTTGATTTATTTCATAAAACATCAGCCACAAATAATATCGACTGAATAAAAGTTTCTAAAGCTGGTTATGAAATCATCCAAGAGGTGGAGTATATACCTAGAGAAAACTTAGGTATTCCAAAATGAATAGGCCTTTATCATTTATTAGAGCTCTTAAGGCGATTAAGGATACAGTGTTTTTAACTCAAATGGAAAAAGGAACTTTTTTTGATTTTCAGAAATACACTCAGTCATTTTTAAACAACTTAGTACCATATTCCCAAGTAAAGCATCTATCGGCAAGTACAATCGATTTCAATGCAATATGTATCTTACAGAAATAATTTTGAAGATCAGATTATAACAGTACACTTTCAAAAGCAGTTAAGAGCAAAAAATATAGTTAACAAAACTATGAATGATGTATTATATAAAAAAAAATCAGTCTTATATCTTGAATACCTGTTACGGTCCAAGCAAAAAAGAAGGACATTGCTTAGATAAAATATTTGCCGAAACAAGATATTTATATCAATTCTCTTTTGATGTAAGTTTTTTTTGTGAAATCTGAATGGACACAATTTTTGTACGAAGTGAAATTGTTTTATATTCATTAAGTCAAGTCCAAATTAAATTTCAATTATCTCGAACAAAAAGAAATATTTTTTCTTAATCTGTAATAATTTTCTTTAAACTGCTTGTCGCTAATGTTTAATACTAGACAAAATGAAAGATTGTATAGTCATGAGATTATGTTAACCTAAACTTTCAAAACTTGTTTTTTTCAGTTTACTTTTCTGGACTTGGCATACTCTAATACTCAGGTGACATATATATATATATATATATATATATATATATATATATATATATATATATATATATATATATATATATATATATATATATATATATAGGTGATGTATATATATATATATATATGTATATATATATATATATATATATATATATATATATATATATATATATATATATATATATATATATATATATATATATAGGTGATGTATATATATATATATATGTATATATATATATATATATATATATATATATATATATATATATATATATATATATATATATATATATATATATATATATATATAGATATATATATATATATATATATATATATATATATATATATATATATATATATATAGATAGATATATATATATATATATATATATATATATATATATATATATATATATATATATATATATATATATATATATATATATATGCAGTGTTAGAATTCTTTTGACTGCGTTCAATGAGACAACAGTACTGAGTGTCATCAGACACCCAACTGCTGGGTTCCACAATCTCATGTGGAACACACAACAACCTGCCTCTGCGCCTAAATGCGCATTTTGTTGATTGCTTAACAGGTAATGGCCCCACTCATCCCTTCCATTGGAGGGCACATGTTTCGTCTCTTGATGTTTAGACTCTTCAGGGCACCAACATGTGCTCTCTCGTCAAGAACAGGTAGACCCCATCCGCAGTCTACCTGTACCTGTAGTTGGGTGTCTGATGCCACTCAGCACTGTTATCTCATTGGACGCAGTCCAAAAAATTTTAACACTGCATAAATACGCCATCCGACGGGAAGACGGCGAAAAGTATGGGTTGTTGACTGTTGATGGGGTCTACCTGTTCTTGACGAGAGAGCACATGTCGGTGCCCTGAAGAGTCTAAACATCAAGAGATGAAACATGTGCCCTCCAATGGAAGGGATGAGTGGGGCCCATTCCCAGTCAAGCAATCAACAAAATGCTCATATATAGATAAATTCACTGTTTCAAAAAAAAATCAACTTCTTTTTTTTCTTAAAGGCATCGAAAATATTGTTAGAAATCACGAAAAACAATAATGTGAATGTTAGAGCTCTTAATATTAATATTAAGAGGTGCCGCATCGCAAATTTCAATTTCCCATTTAAATCATTTTTTTTCTTTAACTTTAGAATTTTATGGCTCTTCAGCGGAACATTACTGTGAAAAGACTATTTCATATATTTGTAGAAAATTTTACGTTCTTCAAGGTCTCTTATAAATTTTCGATAAATTTACTTTTTCAAAAGTTATTCGAGGCTAAAGTTAAATAAAAGTAAATGTAAAGAAAAATTTTTACATTTTTTAAATTTTTAGACGAAACTATCAATTTTATCGAAAAGTGTTATTCGAACCTCTTTTGTAGATCATTCCATTTCCTATAAATTTTCATCAATACATTTTTCGAAACTCCGTAAGGATCTTGAGTTAATTAAATTGAAACGTATTATTAAATCAAAATTCATTAACAGTTGAAAAAATATTCATTTCACTTTTTAATTTAAATTTAAATAACTCACGATCCTTACGGTTAGTTAGTTTCGAAAAATGTATTAATAAAAATTTATAGGAAATGGAATGATCTACAAAAAATGTTTCAACATTTTTCGATAAAATTGATAATTTCGTTGAAAAATTGAAAAAATTTGAAAATTTAGTCTGGAATAACTTTTGAAAAAGTAAATTTATCGAAAATTTATAAGATACCTTTTTGAAGAACGTTCAATTTCCTACAAAGATATGTAATAGTCTTTCCACAGTAGTATTCCGCTGAAGAGCTATAAAATTCCAAAGTTAAAAAAAAATCCTATGTTATTTAAATGGGAAATTGAAATTTGCGATAGGGCACCTCTTAATATTAATATTAAGAGATCTAACTTTCACAGTATTTTTTTTTCATTCGAAAATATTGTTAGAATTTTCGATACCTTCGAAAAAAAAAGTCGACTTTTTTTAAAAACAGTCTAATATATAAATGTATATAGGGTCGGTCGAAAAGTTTTCGGCTTAGTCCAACGATATTTCTTTTAAATACCTTCATGATAAAGTGAATTATTAAACTCAAATTTGACCTCATCATTTGAATGAATTTTTCTTTATTTGACTTCAAAATCTGAAATGAATCATTTCAAAGTACAGTTTTGATAAAAGCACAAAGTTTGATAGCAACAATCCGAAACATATGGTGCATTCAGCTAAGTTATGAATGCCATACTACTAGAATTTCAAAAAACTATAGGTGTGATTTTTCTTGCGGATTGAACCGTTTTCACTTTTTCTGACGCATTTTCACCTGTTTGTTTATCTCTGTATTGCTTCATTTCTGGTCTATAATGGCGAATCTATGTATTATCTACTGTTATAAACTCAACGGAATCGCGTTTAGCTAAGTTTAAATACTCTCAAAAAGTGTTCATTCCAATTCGTCTTTGGTCGACTGGAAACAAACTCGGCACACATTGAGCGAAAATTATTTTTTAAAGCAAAACATCCTATAAAAGATGGAGGACATGATCCATCCAGAGGTTTACAATGTCAACAAGCTTGCTTTTGGATTTTTGCGGCGATTTTATTCGTTGTAACAGTTTCTGGGAGTCCCGAGCGTTCATCTTCAATTGATGTAAGACCATATTTAAATTCAGCAGCCTACTATTTTCCACCGAAAACGAAGAGGAATAATTCTTTAACTCAATTGAAAGTACTTTTAACATCTCAAACCTCAGTTTAATCCAGCTTGTTTCCTATTTTCTTTACTCGATCATCACAAATAATCAACTAAAATGCACCCGATTAAGACTTCAAAAGACGCTATCTAGCGAATTATGCTTGACATACAGTGGATCCCAAAAACATTCGAACACCCTATTTAAAAAATCATTCAAGCAGTTCCAAATACCGTAAAAAAAGATATTGCCCCTCGATTTTATATCCATATGGGCTAAGTTTCGACATATTGCTAAGTGGGTTCAGTGCGAGACAGAACCATAGCGTCCTTTTATTAATATGTAGATACGGTATAGTATATGCAGTTTTATTATTTCGCACATTTAATTTGGTTTTCCAATGTTTCATCAGATGTTGCAAAAGTTGTATAATTGTTGGGCCAATTTTCTATATTTTTAAAATATGTACTAACCACGGATCAAAAGCTTTTCTATAGTTCACCCAAGCGACTGATAGGTTGCGCTGTTTTGATTTTGCTATACGTGTATTTTACCGTTCTTTTCTCCTTTTAAATTCTTGTATAACAAAGTTCCAGATTTATCAGCTTAATTCTAAAATTTTAAAAAAGAAAACATAAATACTGTATATACACCTTAAAAATATTCGGATGCGCAAACAAAAAATTAATTTGAATTAAGTGGTAATGAGATAAGAATTAAGATGTGGTAATCTTCGAATTTTGTTTACTAAAACTAGTGCACCTAAGCTCAAAACATTGGTGGAAAATCATTCTCACAAAGTAGTCAGCACCGAAACAATACACCGTTGTATAATAAAATGGACGTGTGGGCCGGAAAAAGCCTTAAATAAGAAAAATATTAAAACTCGAATCGGATTTTGCTAAGGATTATGTGTTGGAGCCTGAAAATTATTGGAACGATGTTATTTTCTGTGATAAGTCAAAATATGATATTTTTGGCTCATATGGGCGTCAAATGGTGCCGCGAAGAAAATCTTTGTCAACTGTTAAACACGGTGGGAGACCGGTAGAGTAAGTGTGGAGAACATGAACATTACAAACGCATTTAAATTCTACCAATACAATGACCATAAATATAGTGCAGGTATAATTTGCGAATGGCTATTATACAACTGTCCAAAAATGATTAAAACGCGCTTCAATACCTTACCTTAATTCCATTGAAAACATTTGGCATTATTTGGAAACTAATATAGTGAAACATGAAATTACCAATAAAGAAACTTAAAAATTACTAATATGAATAAGTTATTAGGGAATGGAATAAAATCGACGTAAATTATTTTAAAAAGTCGGTGATATACATGCCAAAGTATTTAGGAAATACGATTAAGGTCAAAGGTGGTCATACCGAATACTAATTATAAGCTAAGTTTTTGATATAGTTAATTTTTTGGTTGATTCTAATTAATATCCGAACATTTTTGCTACTCTAAATTTATAAATTGATCTATTTTATTGACTATTAATATGGATTTATAATTATTTAATATTTAAATTATGGTTGTACTAGAATTGTTTATTAATTTCACTAATAATTTCTTTTTTACTACATTTTTTTTTTATTTTCATAAAAACACTTATAGCAATATACTTGCCCGTATATTTTTGGGATCCAGTGTATATTAGTTATTTTTCGAATAATATCTTTTGGCTCTTAAATATATCTCTAAATGTACGGATAAGCTTTCTAAATAGGCCTTCGTGTGCAATTATTATATACAGCACGCATACTTTATGGACATGTATAGATGTTTTACCTTTGAGGAAAATATGTAAACAAGACAAACAATCAACATACTGTTTCAATGGAGTAATAATTCAGAAATAGTTTTGGCCGTTCGCACACTTATACATACATTTATAAAAAGCCATCAAAAACACATGTGGTTTTGAAAACCAAAAACAACTTCCGGATAACCCAGTATGGTTCTATAAATTTTGTTGTTAAAACCAGATATTAACATGTGTATAATAAGCATTTAAAAAGTCATAAAAAAATAAAGCAAATAACTTTTTCTTATATAGTCAAGCGTGGCAAAAGCCAAGTTTATTTGTATTGTAGGGTTTATGGGTCGTTTAAAATTTTATCCGCATGTACCGACACGATTGATCTTTAGAAATATTTCTGTGTTTAGGCAAGTGATGCATGACATTTTTTATACAGATATTATAAATAATGGCGTCCTTCTATGTAAACGTATGAAGTTTATTATTGGTTTCTTTTTACTATATCTAAAATATTTCCAACACTCTTTATGTTTAATACTAATCCTTGTGAAGAAAAATACATAAACCTGGGAGTTTTCCAAAATAAGTAAATTCAGATCACAAATAGTTTTCCAATAAGAGTGTCAGAATTTTGAAGGCAAATCCCACTTATTGAGCTGCGTCCAAGTGTGTTCAGCCTTCATCCATCATGGAAAGATACACGATTCAACAGCGCGGAGAAATTTGGAAAGTTGGAGATTTGGAACTCTAACTTCGGGGAAAATTAATCTTAAATCTGGAATCGAAGCGTACTTTTGGGTTAATAGATTAGTGAACAAACATAACTGCAGGATTTGTGCCGATGAAAATTCTGAAGTAATTCAGGAGTCACCTCTTCATCCTCAAATGTTTCATGTTATGTCAGGTGTTGGATGCGGTTTTTGGACTGAAGGAGTGATATGCCTTATTTTTTTGAAGAGTATAACGCAAATCGTGTTACTATTACAAATATAATAAAATCTTCAGAAAATAAATCTAAAACCATTTGGTCAATCAATAAAAAATATACAAGGAACATCTCAGGCTTACAACTGGTTCCATTTTCCACAAAAATACCAAGTTATTGCTTATCGATAAAGCTAAAACAGGTCGAGTTTGGTGAATTAATTGATTGTGTAAAAGGATAGTGCAGGTTGATGAAATTTCGATGCATTTAATAAAATGCACAATAAAGCTGCTATGACAATAAACGAGAATTAACTCCTTTAAATAAGTCAGATTTCTCGATCAATTGAAGCTGACTTTGGTTGTGCCGATTTAAAAAAAAGCGCGCGGTACAAAATGGAAAATTATCATCCAATAAGCCTACTTTTCTCCTTGTCTAAGATTTTTGAAAAAGTTATGTGTACTCACCTCTTAAATTACATGATCACAACAAAGCAACTTAATAGCATCCAGCATCGATATCTAGAATAAAGATCAATAAAAAATAGCCTTATTTGATTTCACAAATGAAATACTGAGGTCACTGGAGAACAATGGGACTATTCCTTGATTTGTTAAAAGTATATAACAAATTAAATTATAGTATTCTTTATGAAAAATTGGATCTTTATGGTATTAGAGGGCAAATAAAATTTACATGTTGATACAATCATATCTCGAAGATTGAAAACAAAAAGTGAGAATTCGAACGATTTCGCTATGTCAAATGAGCTCACCATTCATCTTGGAATACCACAGGAAAGCGGCTAATATTATTCATTATCTATGTAAATGACAGAGTTAATGTAAATGATCACATAAACTTGAGTAAACTAACAACGTATGCTGATAATACAAATATGTTGGTGAGAAGTGCAGATAGACAACAACTGATGAATAGAACTGCTAATCAATTAAATAGTAGTGATAAATGGTTTGCAAAAATCAAATTAATACTGACTAAAGAGATAACAAATGTTATACAATTCAGGACAAAATCTAGAAAACAACCATTTGGCTTGAAAATAAATCAGAATGAGAGTCAGATTATGTTCAATCTTAGGCAGAGGATTTCAATGAAAGCAGATACCCTTCCGGGAGGTGGAACGACGCGTTAAATGTGGCTGGCAGGCTCAACATAGTGTTTAAGAACAAACTACCACTGTACCTGAAAAGAAAAGTCTTTGATCGGTGTGTCCTGCCCGTTATGGCATACAGAAGTGAAAGCTGGACACACATCCCAGTCACTTCAAAAACTTCGTGTAGCACAGAGGGGAATGGAAAGATGTACGCTTGGCATTACTAGACGGGATAGAAAGACCTGTATATGGATCAAGTAACAAACAAAGGTGAGTAATATCATTGGAAAAATAAAGGAATTGAAATGAAAGTGGGGAGGTCATGTAGCGAGGCGATGGATCAAGACGGTCCTGGACTGGATACCGCTTGATCACAAAAGTTCACGGAGAAGACCAAAAACAAGATAGACTGATGACATCATTAAGCATATCGAACTCGAATGGCAGAGGAAAGCTTAGGACCGCGAGAATTGGAAACATGCTGAAGATGCCTTCATCCTGCAATAGATTGACGCAGGCTGACGATGATGATGATGATGATGATGATGATGACGATGATGACGATGATGACGATGATGATGATGATGATGATGACAAATATTGTTTTTATACACTTCAAAAATATTCGTACGCGCAAACAAAAAATGAATCCGAATTAAGTGGCAATTAAGATAAGTGGTAATCTTCGAATTTTGTATACTACAAATAGTAATTTTTCAGACTGGTGTCGAAGGAACTTAAAGCGTCTTAAACGTCTTAAAGTTAGTCGTACACCAAATAAAAAAAAAATAGGTAGTCAGGGACTGCCGGCAGACGTGAAAACTTGAAACTTTGGAATAACTGTTTTTTTTTTAATTTTTAAATTAATTATTCTTTAAATGTATAATTTAAAAATGTATATTTTTTTCACGTAGGATCGAGGATCTAAACAAATATAGATAATGGGTACTTAGAAAAATTAATTATAATACAATACTTTTTTGTAAAGTTCTAAAAGTGAAATTGAATGATATAAGTTTTTAAATAATCATTTTGCAAAAAATAACAAAACATGTATTTTATTTCTGACAGTTTAAAGCAATAAACAAAAATGTTGAGAAGTTAAATTTATTATAAAATTTTATAGAATTTTTAATTTTAAAATCCGCGACAAAAATACTATCGAGCAACTAGAAATCTGTTTTACCACGCTAGTAAGATAACTCCTAAGACACTATGAAATATTCATTGCACCATGTATTGCAAAGATTAAATATTAGAAAAATAAATAATATCAATTTTCAACGCAAATATTGATACCAATATGGAAAATATTCGAAAATAAATGCTTTGTTTTTGTTATTCATTTTTCTACATAAAAATATTAGCATATTAAGTACACAGTCTTGTACTGCACAGTGATTTTACAATTAAACAATTAAAACACGTCACTAGCATGTCGGTAATGCGAACCCCAGTTTCAGTTTTGCCCCTACCGAAAATCGCTCAATGCGGCTAAAGAAGTTTTCACTTCAAAAACATTAGTTTTGAAAATACGCAATTAGTGCTATTTCATTATGAAAGGGGAAATTCCCACTGAAAAATTGGGCAAATGCTTCAGTTAAGTAAAACTACGGTTGAAGATATCGTGTAAAGTTACAAAAATGGGGACATAATTTTTTCGAAGAACAGCCAAACCGACCTGTTTAAATTAAATCAATCCGAATAAATTATTGAATGAAAAAGACCAACGCTTTATTTTAAAAGAAGTACACAAAAAACCCCAAAACTAGTGCACTTAAGCTCAAAACAATGGTAAAAACCATTCTTAAAAAGTAGTCAGCACCGAAATAATACACCGTCGTATAATAAAACATGGATATAAGGGCGTGTGGTCCGGAAAATGTTTTGGTTTAATAAGAAAGATATTAAAATTCGACTGGGTTTTGCTAAGGAGTGCGTTTTGAAGCCTGAAAATTATTGGAACGGCGTTATTTTCTGTGATGATTCAAAATTCAACATTTTTGGCTCAGATGGGCGTCAAATGGTGTTGTAAAATATTAATGAAGAGCTCAACATAGACAATTTTTTTGAATGATTGTGGCGTGTTCATATATTTTTTATCTCCTTTATTTGAGTTTTTCGCCACTATTTTAATAGATGTGTCTTTTTTTAATTTATCTATAGCTAACCTTTCCTCACGGTATAAATTTGATTTGATTTTAAATTGTTTTAATTTTTTTAATAGTGGCCAAAAACCCAAATAAAGGAGAAAAAAAATAGACAATTTTTGTCCAATTGTTAACCATGGTGGGAGATCGGTAATGGTTTGGGCATGTATATCCTCAGAAGGGGTTGGTAACTTGGTGTTTATTGACGGTATAATGGACAAAAACATTTATTTAAATATTTTAAGGCAACATTTGGGAGTAGGTGTGGAGAACATGAATATTACATTCATGCTCATTGTTCATTTAAATTTTACCAATATTGGGGGTTTAGATTGCGAATGGCTCTTATACAAGTGATTAAAATGCCGCCTCAGTCTATTAATAATAATTACTAATAAAGAAACTTTAAAGAAAAAGTTCTAAACTTTTAAGAATAAGAATAAGTAATAATGAATGGAATAAAATCGAGCTAAATTATTTTAAAAAATTGGTGATATCCATGCCAAAACGTTTAGGAAATGTGATTAAAGTCAAAGGTGCTCATACCAAATACTAATTATGAGCTAAGTTTTTTATACAGTTAATGTTTTTGTAGATACTAATTAATGTCCGAACATTGTTGTGACTCTAAATTTATAAATTGATCTTTTTTATTGATGTATTTATTGTTAATATGGATTTATAATTATGTAATACCTAAATTGTAGCTATTGTAAATTGTACCTAAGTGATTGGTCGATCTATATTATTTCCGAAGTTACAGATCTATCCAACTATAAACAGTAAATAAGTAGATGTATATTTGTAAACCAAATAAAAACTTACCTTATTTTACCTAATGTTTATTTTGAAAACCTAGCTGGCCATGCACGTCAACAACACCAGAAAAAACCCCACGCAGATAAAATTCTTTAGGTATAAAAAATGTGAATATTATTTTTAATTTCAGTTTCACGTGAGTTAGTGTCTTATTGTGTGTAAACGTTTATTTACAATGCCTTAACAATTTTGTTCTCAAGGGTATGCCGTTTACATTTCATTTATGGCTGTTGCAACGGGGATGCGCGTTTTTAAGGTTAGGGAATACCGACATCGGTTTTCAAATAGACAAATACCTCATTACAGAACATTTCGGGAAGGGCACAGACAGTTTCGAGATTGCGGATGATGTGATTATAATTTTGGACAAACTGGTGAATTTTGCAGCAGATTTACATGAACCAAGTGCTAGATGCTGTTACTAGGAATCCAAATACCAGTGTACGTCCAATAAGCAGGCAAGTTCAAGGGTCACATATTATTGTTTGTCTAATTTAAAACGTCTTTAAATAAAACCTTCCTTTTTAAATAAAACCAACAATTTTAGAAAAAGGCATGCTTGTTTATTTTATCAAAAAATAGAAACATGGCAGTTACGTTTTAAAACTAATATTCTCCCCATGCTGCCTTCTTGCAACAATTTGACACAATTGGTGTCCAATTTCACCAATAACTTGACGCATGGTTTGCTTTAGGTCATTAATGGTCTGCGACTTGTTAAAGTTTATGGACATGGGCAATAATATTGCGACATTTAGTGCGAGAGTAGATGTCAGCATCTGTGTAATCATGCCTGAGACCAAATTTGCTAGACCACTTTTGTTTTCAAACCGTTGATCTCAGCAAGTAAAAAACAGTATTGTATTGGTATCTCAGAGATGGGATGTAAAAAGTGCGATTTATAAAAATATTATTAAAAAAGAAAAAACGTTAAGAGAATTGGCTGCAAACTTTAATACCATGCAAAGTGAAATATCTTGGAAGTTACATAATTTACGAACATAGTTTCATCAAGGACGACGAATGAAAACAAAAAAAGCGGTGACTGATCTAACGATCTGTATTAAAACACATGGAAGTTTTTTAATGCATTGAAGTTTATTAGTTGTTCTCATTCAGATCGTTCAACATAACATGGTAAGTATTTATTCTGTTTTGGTTAGTTCTTCTTCTTCTTCTTCTTCTTAAGTAACTTGGCTTCTGCTCCAGACAGCAGGCAATTAGCCAGCAAATTAGGAATGGGGAAGATTAGTCTGCCTCTAAGCCATAACTTCATCACTCAAATATACTATAGTAGTTTATTATATAATGTGAAAACCACTGGAAATATCCGACTTCATCCGGCCTGGTTACTGGCGTGACAATGAGTTAAAAATTAAACTATTGCTAAGGATCACCACTGGAAGCATCTGGCTTCATCCGGCCTGGTTACCGGCGTGACAATGGGTCAAATACTGGTCAATAAAAATTACTACACAATCACAGTCACTAATATAAACTTCTCAAAAAATGAAATCTGAAGACGAGTTATCAAATTACTACTTCGATGGCTTTCACCGCTACTTTCTCTCGGTAAAACTCCGTTTATTATATGTATTCCCTTGTGATTTTTTATCCGAGGTTTGTTAGTATCTGAAAGAGTGAGTTATTTGAGAAAGGGACAAAAGGGAACACAATATACATTGGAAAAATCAACACTACCCCAAATTTGGTTTGAGAATATTTATAGGGCTTGCATTTGCCGACTACATCATCTAGGAAGATCTTCAGTTTTATTATGTTGGTGATTAAAAATATACTCAGAAAATCAACAATTTTTTTTGTAAGATTACTCAGTACCATCTGCATATTGATAGGAGGTGAAAGACAATGATTAAGCAGAGATTGATAAATGTTAAGGTAATTGTATTTTGGGCATTCGAAAATCACATGTTCCAAATTCCCGTATTGACCGCAATCGCAGAAAGGCTAGTTGGTAATATTGATCCTATAGCGTTGAGACATAGGTGACCTAAACTCATTCTTGAAATGGTAGAAATTACTTCTCTTTTCAGTTTTTTTAATTAATTGAACCAAAGCTCATCTGTGAAGGAATGTTCAAATTTCTTCCAATAAGGGCCAAACTGTCTGCAATAGTGAATTAGTATTTTCCCTGTTGCTGTTAATACTCCTGATATTCTAGCTGCAAGTTCTAAGGGAGTTATTAGCAGGATAAAATGAGGGTAGTGGGGGATTGAATGTGAGTATCGTAAAATTACTCAATCTCAATATCAAATTCGCAGGAGATATACGCAGACTTTTTTAGGCGAGTCTCCTGACTTTTGTTAAAGAAATCTTCGAATGTATCTAAAAGGGTTTGATAGAGAATTGGTTTAACACTTTTCGTGGAACTGTTATAACTGTTGTAACTGCCTTTACTTTTACACAGAGTTCTTGTATGCCTAAATCTTAAACACTGAAAACATTGTGTGACCGGGGCGATATAGGGGTGAACAAGTAGCGGAAGGCCATAGATGGTATCATCTCTGGGAAGAGATGTCCCATCAAATGTAACTAAAATCGTGCCCGTTGGTTTGTAACTAACAGAGTCCTTATCGATCTAGAATTTCCTCAATGGAGAAATCCACATCGACATAGCGTATTATACCTACACAGCACATCAAATTGATGGGAATAAATATTTTAAAGCCTTTTCCTTTCAGTTGATTGTTATTTATAAAGGAGTTAGCCTCCGAAAAATCTTCGAATTCTGCACCGATCCTGTTTCTTCCCTTAATGTGTATTTTATTCAGTTTTTTTAAGTTGAGATTAAAATTTTCCTTCGCAATTTTCAATCTACTTAATCTTCCGAAGTTAAGGCCACTGTTTTCAAGCGATTCAACAAAAACCATGTGGGGTCGTTTATCAGATATTGTAAAAAACGATCTCACATTCCCGGGTAGATTAAAATTGGCGATCGCGTCAATTTTTGCTTTTTTTGGAACTGGAATTACTGTAATCTATATTATTTTCTCTGCTGCTCTTTTGAGCTAAATTATGAGAAAATGTGGATGCTGAGATATTTGGGGGGCTATGAGCCCCCTTGACTCATTCATTTTAACCAACAATCAACGAATCTCCAAGAAACAAATCACCAACATTATTAAAAAAACTCAAATGAGTATATAAATATATGAGTATATACATATACTTTGTGTATATACTCATATATATGAGTATATACATACATTATTAAATAAGGTTCAATAGTGCCAATTTAATCAATATTCAGGTTTATGACTCACCGGAAAGGGAAAGGTTCTGATACCACGCCACAAACAAGGAGATCAGGGCAGATAAATTAACCACACTATCCGATTGCTCGCGCCAGAATGTTACGGTTTTATGTAAATGTATTGTGTCTAGGGCTTTAGTGTTTTTATATATTACTATACAATTGTTTAATATGAAATTTTCTAAATATGATTATACTGCCAATGCACTTCTCCCTCTGGTGAAACAAAGTAATCTCTGAATTAATCTCTGAAATCTTTGGCAATTACATCAAAATTATATGCTGCTCCATGATCTAAGCCTAATAATTTTGATGCAGGCATTCCAATACTGTACCATCTTGTTCATCCACCCATCACCACCCATCCTGCTACCCTGTTTATCCGTATTAAAGGTACCCCTGGGCATAAAAGGTACTTTTCCGACTCATAAGGAGGTTGTATAGGAGACAGATTGCTGATACAATACTAGCAGTTTTTCTGAACCAAGTGCTATAGGCTTCATTAGAATACGAAACCGGTTAGCAGGTTAGCAATGAGTCCGAATACGTTCTCTACAACACTTCACCCTTGAAAGTCTGTAACAAAATACCCAATTAGGGACAGGTTGTCCTCTGATTGGGTATGGTTTTAATAAATAAGGTTTCATGGCGAATGCATCATCTGCATGAGTCTAGTCTGAGCCTTCAGAGAGTGCACATCTCTCTGAGAGCAAGTCTAAGTGTGATAAACGACAAGTGAACGAATAAATCATAGAAAACATGGAGTTTGACATGGAACCTTTTAAAGAAGTAAACTCTGACTTCGAAGCAGAAGGCTTAATCCCGTTAACTTACGGGATGCTGCATGGCTACCACCTGCAGTGCCAAAGAGATCACGTCCAAGTTATTGAGGACCTGCAAAAGGAAGTCATTATGCTGGAGGAAGAAATCATACAGTTAAAGAAAGAGGCGAAAGAAGCCAAAAACGCAAATAAAGCCCTAATGAAGAGCACCAAAACCAGCAAAGCAGCCGCTGATGCTTCTGTTAAGAAAAACAAACCAACCACAAAAATCACGCCACCAACAAAAGTAGATAAAGGAACGCAAAGATCGTTCAAGATTCCAACTTCAGTAAAAGGATCACAGACAACAGTGATCCAAATAAAAAGCTCCGAGACCGGTACGCAAACTACCGCCCCAGAAGAGCAAGCAAAAACAGTCGAGGTCCAGTCGGACCCCGAAGAAGGAAACATCACTCAAGTTTCCGAATAGGATGGGTACCAACAAGTGTGCAACCGAACATCGAAAAGGAAGAGGAATAAGACGTCAGCTTCCGTGGCAAGTCAACCCATGGAAGAATCGATCGTCATTTCTCCATCCACATCGTCAACCAGAAACAAAGAACAGCCAACAACAACGGCACCAAAACCAATAAAAAAAGCGACAACCTCAGCAACTGTCGCTACCACCAGACCAAAGCCGATAGTCCTGAAAGACAAATCAGCTTTCCAAGAGGTAATGTGCATCCTCAAGAAAACAAACGTAGCTGTCGGGCCAGCCAAGACGTTAAGAAACGGAGTCCTCATGGCCCTTGTTACCGAAACTGACAGAAAAGCTCTGATAGAGCTTTTCGAGAAGAAAGGGTACCCGTACTCCACAACAGAATCAAGCAACAGGAATCTACACGTCTTATTCAAAGGTGTGTTAGAGACCCTTCCGACTGAAGATATCAGAAAGGAGCTACAACTCCTAGGCTATCACCCCATTGCCGTCACAAGATGGCAAAACAAGGAAAGAAAACCCATTGCAATCGTACACGTAAGTGTGCCACGCAATGAAAAATCCATCCTGAATGAAAAACATCTCTACTACCAGCCCGTCAAGGTAGAGAAATAAATCAAAAGATGATCACCTGCGAAAAATTCAATTCCGCAACGCCAAACTAAAGAAAAAAGAACCGAACCAAAACCAATAACAGTTTCCGATCAAGTCGAAAGAAACATCCGAAGCCCCGCCCACCAGGCAGAGCCAAGTCAACAGCAAGTCGAGTTTTCACCCGATTTTGCTAGTCATCTGCAGAGAATAATGGAACAATTGCGAAGGTAATTGGAACCAATAGTTCAACAACAATGCCAGTGAAAACTGGTACCAAAGAAACGCCGCCAGCGGAACCCAAACTGTAGAATCGCGATTTCTATCGTTTTATCCACCGTTTTCGGGCCTTACGGCCAGAATCCGGAGCAGAGAATTAAACTCTTCATTCAATTAACAGAGGTCACAACACAGCGTACCTGTCGACAGCGAAATAGTGAAGATTTCGGACCTACTTGGGCTAGATAGAAGCCTCTTAAAAACCAAAACAAACTTCAACATCATGGAAGCAACCTGATTAGAAACATGTAGGAGCCTTAGGGCTAACATAAAACTCTGTACTCTACTATTACATAAGATACTGGCTTCTCGCGTCCCGGTAAAGGTTTTGCATATCGAAAGTTAAGTGTATTATTAGCTAAGATATCTGATACTCGTCCATTACATCTACGTCAATATACAAACATTTATATGTGGCATCAGCTAATGCTAATTTGTTAGGCCGACATATTTTTAATGAAATTTTGGCATCCAACACACACAAAAACATAAACAACAAAAATTTTCGTCTAAATTGAAAACGTCAGAAATATATCAACTAAATTGTAATATAAATGTAAACGCGCAAGATAAAAAATACACAACATTTCTCTCACAATTATTTGGTAGACATAAAAAAATTGACATGCAGTCATGCAGGTTTATGTAGCAATAAATATCGCAGTATCATTGCTAGTGTCCATAAACCCTTAAAACGCACTTTGTCCTTAAGGAAGCCACAGGGAATAGTCGAGGGGGTTGATTTTGCAGACCACTGAATATCACTATTTTGAGAAATGACGCGACTACGAAAACCTGTCCGTAACAAATCCAAAGTTTCACTCGCCGTATGACAGACACTCTTAATGAGCAAATTATCCAATTGGGATCATAAAAAGTTCCTTAATATATTGTGGCAGGGTTCGCCATTAAGACTTACCCTTTTACCATTGTCATTTTCATGAAAAAATGGCTCTATCAGTGTTACTCGAAGAGAATGAAAGGTTGTTCTGTAATCACTCCAGGATTTTCACTTCCACAAATCCCACACTTTTATGTTCACATAACCTGTGAGATGAAAATGAGCTTTGTTTACATAAACATAATTTTATTGCAGAATTCTGCATTATTTCTATACACTTTTTTCCATTGTAAAACGATCTTAGTTAAGTTCTTGAAATACGGAATTAAATTTAAATTCCAAAAAACTGGCATTATTGGAAAGTTATTGATAAAAACATTATTACAAAAATACTATCACATAATACTATCACATTAAGGAGTTGTTTTTATATTATTTTGAAGGTTCTATACTTTAATTCTATTTTATGATTTTTCTTTTTGATTATTGATTTTTCTCAGCGGAAAAGATTTTTCATAGCTCTCTCACACTTTTATGTAAATGTGTATAATGTATGTTACCACATAATATGCTATATTTTTAGTTATTTTGATAGAGTGGTGTGTGGGAGAGTCGAACATTTAGACATATTTTATGTCAATGATTTGAACAGATTTATATACTTTTAATGTTCCCCGTTTATTAAGGAAATTTATCGCTATTCGTTCGGAATTATTGAATTTTTGGAACTGTTTATTTACTTTAGAGTCTTGTTTTTAACGTATAACACTTTTTTCTTGGTTACATTAGTTTGTTACTTAAGAGTAAACCTAACCTAACTTAAGAGTAACTCTCTTAATAAATAGTGTGAATAAATATGAATATCAGTTATTTTATGGTACTAAATATTGATATATAGCAGCAGATATTTTTTCAGAATCACTTTGCTGGAAATAAATCCTGGCTAATAGATATATGTACAATCTAGTAGATTAAGAAGCTAAATTTAACATTAATGCTGGTTGATCCAACAGGTGATTTATGATTGAAAATAAACACTTGTGGTGATGGTTGAGCAACGAAATCGTCTGATAATTATGACAAACATATTCTGAAAATCATTTTGTTAATATTTAAATTGCATATCAGAAATATGGATTTTTCACATTCATTCAAAGTGCATGGAAATACAATTTTACTACTGGAATATTATATTGTTTATATAATTTATTTTTAGGAAATATTATATATATTTTTGTCACCTTAATCCAACATTATTGGATGGTTCCATAAATCCTGTTTTTTTTTATTAACATCGTCAGTATTCACGACCTGATCCCACTTCGACCAATTGATTTTGGCCGTTTCGTTATAAATCACCCGGACAGCGCCTTATCTGATTGGATAGCGAACGGATGATGTGATAATTTATTGGCGCAAAATCTGGAGAGCACGGTGGATGCGGAAGAACCTCACATTCGAGATCGTTCAGGGAGGATGTTTGCTGTATGAAGTGGTGCATTGTCGTGGAGCAGGATGACTTGGCTTTGTCGATCGGGTTGTTTCAATTTACAAAAAAATAATCGCAAAATAAAATAAATTCGAAAATGTCATTTAAAAAATAATGTGGTTAAAAAATAAGAGTGTTGAAGTATATTGATAGCTTTGATTCATATTTTATCAGAAATAGGGTTTTATTGTATAATTGGCGTTGTTAGTGCGAGTTATCTGTGCATATAAATGAATAATATATATATATATATATATATATATATATATATATATATATATATATATATATATATATATATATATATATATATATATATATATATATATATACATATATGTAGTGTTAGATTTTCTTCTGCAGTAGCTGAGTGTCATCACACACCCAACCGTTGGGTTCCACCATCTCATGTGGAACACACAACAACCTGCGTCTCCGCCTAAATGAATACATTTGTTGGTTGCTTGACCGGGAAGGAGCCCCAACTATCCCTTCAACTGGGTGACATATGTTTTGTCTCTCGAGGTTCAGACTTTTCAAGGCGCCGACATATACCGTACCATCAAGAACAGGGAGACCCTATCCACAGCCAACAACCCATGTTTTCGCCGACCTCCCGTCAGATGGCGTATATATGCAGTATTAGATTTTCGTGGACTGCGTCCAATGAGACAGCAGTAGCTGAGTGTCATCACACACCCAACCGTTGGGTTCCACAATCTCATGTGGAACACACAACAACCTGCGTCTCCACCTAAATAAACACTTTTGTTGGTTGCTTGACCGGGAAGGAGCCCCACCTATCCCTTCAACTGGATGACTTATGTTTTGTCTCTCGAGGTTCAGACTCTTCAGGGCGCCGACATATACAATTCCATCAAGAATAGGGAGATCCTCTCCACAGTAAACAACCCATATTTTCGCCGACCTCCCGTCGGATGGCGTATATATGTAGTGTTAGATTTTCTTGGACTGTGTCCAAGTGTCCAATGAGACAACACCACTAGCTGAGGGTCATCACACGCCCAAACCGTTGGGTTCCACAATCTCATGTGAAACACACAACAACCTGCGGCTCCGCCTAAATATATATATATATATATATATATATATATATATATATATATATATATATATATATATATATATATGAGCATTTTTGGTGGTTGTTTGACTGGGGATGAGCCCATCCACCCCTTCAATTGGTGGGCACATATTTCCTCTCTTGATGTTCAGACTCTTCCAGAGCACCGACATATGCTGCCTCGTCAAGAATAGGGAGGCTCTATCCACAGTCAACAACCTATGTTTTCGCCGACTTTCCATCGGATGGTATATGCAGTGTTAGATTTTCTTGGACTGCATCTAACGAGACAACAGTAGCTGGGTGTCATTAAACACCCAACTGATAGGTTCCACAATCTCATGCGGAACACACAACAACCTACGCCTCCGCCTAAATGTCTTTTAATTTTAAAGTGGTTTTTACGTAAAAAAGGGCACAGGAAGAGTTAAAGAACTACCGCTGAACAAACCTCCGCTCAGTAATGTTCATATAAAAATTTTCACTAAGATGATATCTAAGCGTATATTAAAAAGTGAATGACGTAAAACCAAGAGAGCAAGCAGAATTTAGAAGTGGATTCACTATAATGGATCACATCCAAGTTGACCTGTCGTTCAGGATTTAGAAAAGCATAATGAATATAACATTTGACAAGAATTTGACTCAATCTCAAAGCAGGCCATAATGGATGCATTCCTTAACCAAGACGTAGACAAAGCCAAAGTTAACCTACTAGGATCGATATATAATGAAGCTACATCTTCCACCTTGATAATTTTGAAGTTAATATCAAGGTGGCACGGGGTGTACGGCAGGGTGACGTAATTAGTTTGTTTTTCCTTACCCTGTCTTGAAGAGGTATTCCGTAATCTGAATTGGGAACAGAATGGAATAAAGATCAATGGGGTTTACTTCAGCCATTTCATATTCGCAATGATATTGTCTCCTTTCTCAGAAAAGCTACAAAAATAGGTATAAGAGCTGCAAAGGGCTGGATAACCTGAAAAAGAATTATATCATGTTCAATAAATTTGCTGAATACATAAAAAAAATCTATTGGGACGGAATTTGAATGTTATGAATCACTACATATATCTTGGGCAGAGGATTTTAATGAAACGGCGTGTTATGTATGACTGGCAGGCATGTGGTAGGCTCAGCATGGTGCTTAAGAACAAACTCTCACTTTGCCGGAAGAGAAAAGTCTTTAATCAGTGAGCCCTATCCATTGTGACAGACGAAAATGAAACCTGTACACTTACACCACAATCAGTTCAAAAACTGTGAGTGGAATGGGGAGGAAAAAAGGGGAATGTTTACATATATGCTTGGTATTCCAGAGTGGGGCAGAAAAAGCTGCAAATTGATCAAAGAACAGACGAAAGTGTTTCATATGATTGTGATAGTGAAGGAATTGAAATGGTGATAGCCATATAGCGGGATAAGGCAATCCTGGGGTGGATACCTCTTGATCGCATACTTCCACGAAGACTGAAAGCAAGATGGATTGATGGCATCATCAAGTATGTTGTACCTGATCGGTAGAAGAAAGCCCAGGACTCCGCGAATTGGAAGGCTTGCCGTAGAGGTTTTCATCGTGCAGTTGATAGGCTTCGGCTGATGATAATGATATATGATAGTATAAATAATAAATATGCAGATCATCTCTGAAATAATATTTCCCAATTTATACATATTATAGATGTGTTTCAGGAAGAGCTTTGAGGCATGATTTGGGCTAAAGGAGATTATGTTGAATAAATATACTATAGAGAGTTGTCTCTAAAATCATGCAAAATACGAATAAAAATTTGTTTTCAAAATTATATATTTATATATACGGATTTTGATGACACACCCTGCATTACTCTGGCAAGTACAACCAGATGGCATTACTACTTTCATTTTTAAGTTTGCTTTAATTCTAATACAGTAATAGTCTTGAAGTAATTCTAGTTTAGTAATAGTATAAATGTAGATTTAATTGTAACAGTAGGTCCAAATATTCGAGAGCTCGTGTAGCTTCTGTAACATATCGTATACCCTTTAATTAGCCGCAGTTGTAACGTAATGTCCCTTCCAATTGGCTATGTCACACCTACTCATTATTTGATGTCCGACTAAATTGTGCGAACTGCAACGTTAGTGTTAAATTTTAATTGCGGTCTGCTATAGCAAGATCAAATGTCATCGATCAAAGCTTCGATCACCGCTACGATTCAATCAAATTCATTTCACAATTTTCTGTTGGCATTTGTCCCAGTCTGTTCAGGTAATTAATTAGCAGAAAACTGTTTAAACTGACAGTAAATTTTGGATTATAAAGTGAAAATGCGATACAAAATAGGTAGAATGTTTTTAAAGCACTTTCTGCCAATATTTTGGGACGTAACTCTAGGGATTGAAACACAAAAGTTCATATAAACATATCCCAAAAATTGCTTTTGAAAGGGGCTAGAGCTCCTTAAAGGGGAACTCTGAAGATGGTTTTTTTGCGAAATAGTTTATGATAAAATCATGAAATTGGGTATACTTTAATAAGTTGGAATGAAAAAACGTTTTTTGTGTTAATAATTGAATATTTTAGTCAGGAACGTCCCATGGGGGCGTCTCCTAGGTAAATGCTGCCATAACTTTTTGTTTGTAATATTTTTAAATTTTTAAATCAAATTATTGAATCGTAAAGATTGTTTAGGTAAAAAAGGTCTTATTTCACCTCGTTAGGATAGAGCGTTTTCCAGAAAACTGACGTTTCCTAAATCGATGCACGATTACATCGATATCGAAATACATCTTAATAATTAAGGAGGCACCCTTGTATGAAAATTTTTATTTAGTAGCCAACAACAACAAGACTAATTACTATTAAGGACTTAGCACTTATTCACAACAGATGTTGAAAATAACCTCCATTGATCTCAAGGCAACCTCTAATTCTTTTCTTTATAGATCTTACAAGCAGTAAATACAGATTGCTATGATTCATCTACAGTGCCAATCGGGATAGTATAGACTAATGCCTTTAAGTATCCCCACAGAAAGTAATCGAGAGGATTTAAATCTGGGGAACGTGGTGGCCAGTGCGCTGGTCCACCACTTCCTATCCATCTTCCTGGATATAACCGATCTAAATGCGTTCTTACATTTACAGCGAAATGAGGCGAAGTCACATCATGCATAAAAAACTTGCCATATCTGAACTGATATGGTGCATCTTCCATTAAGTCCAGCAAAATGGTTTTCTAAGAAGTTACTAAGAAATACTGTTGTCCATTTAAACGGTTGGGAGGCACAAACGGTCCAATCAAAAAATTACCTAATATCCCTGCCCAGATATTGATAGAAAACTTGTCCTGATGCTCCGAATTTGAAAAATTCATGTGGATTTTCTTCCGACCACACATGAGTATTGGGAGAATTAAAAATTCTATTGTGTATGAACATAGGGTCGTCTCTAAAGAGAATGTTCTGTACAATTTTTTTTTAAATGCAATTGCTGATTTAACCATAGGCAAAACTAGATTCTTTGTGGCAGGTCATCAGGCTTTAAAGCTTGAGCTATGATATGGATAGAGTGCTTGCTCTCTAACAATTTCCCACACGGTACTTTAGTAATGCCAACAGGTAAGAGTACTTGTACCCTCTCGACATGATAATCATAGAATAATTACTCTTTTAGTGTTCAATTTACAATCCAGTGGGAAACTCCAATTTGTTACAAAAATGCTTCAAGTACTTCTGGTGAAATCCTCTTTAACAAGATCAGAATTTGTAAAATTTATTCTTTGCCTTCAGGAACGATTTCTCGCATCATTCAAAAGTCCTCGTATCCAAAAGTTCCCGTATCTAACGGAACCCCTATCAAAAAGATCAAAAAGTCATAGGATAACATAAAGATATACGAAAAATATCGTGATATTCACGTACCAAATATATTGTTGGTTTTAGATAGTACTAAAATGCACGCACTGATCTACGAAATAATTTTTGCCGTAATGCTCAAATAACATTATTTGCGATACTGCAGATGATATTGCTGATCGATGTTGGCTGATGTATGACGTGATTCTTAATTAAAAAAACATTTTTTAACAATGTTCATTAGTTTATTCGTTAAATAATACTCAATTAATATTTGAGAATATATGCTTTTACAAAATTTTGCCAAAGTGATTTTTTTTTAATTTAAAATACACCCCTTGTAAATAAATACTTTTTACTTTTTTTAAATAAATACGTTTTTTGGAATAGCCTCAATTACCCTCGTCACGGCTTCTTGGACGTATATAACACTATCATAAACCGTTCCTTTCATGGCCAGTTTGAGCTTCGGGAATAGGAAATATCCACGTGGAAATAAATCAGGCGAACACAAAGGGAGGATGTTGAACTACACGGATTTATTTTTCACCATTTTTCACGCGCTTTTTCTACCAACTCGTTGGAATTTTTATTTTTTGGCCTGGTTGGTTTTGAAACGTCTTTCAAAGCATCACGACCGTCCTGGAATAGATTATACCCCTCGAACCATGTGTGCGGGATAATCTATCATCACCATAAACTTCTTTCATGAATTCAAGTGTTTCTGTGAAAATTTTATCGAGATTGAAACAAAATATTTTAGCTCTTTGTTCCATCCTGTTTTTGTAACGAGGAACAAAAGATACTGTCACTTTAAGCGCTATAACCTGGCAATCTGTTGATCGATTCTAATGATGGTGGTCTGGTTTTATAGAGGAGATATACAGTTTTCAGATTAAATATAGCTTCAATAGATGGCGCTAGCAGATTTCTTTAAATATAAAAATATTCCGAAATTTTTCCGACATATTGAGTATTTGCTTAAAATGTTAATTCTGACTTTGTGAATTCTAAAATGTTAATTATTTTCGATTGAAGATTTAGTAACTTTCGTTTTTTTTCTCGAGAACGCTCAGATTTTTAACCGTTGTTTTAAGAAACTATGGTCTTTAAAATGCTCGAAAGACTCGTTGGTTAAATTTAGGAAAATACTTTCTTGTATATATATATATATATATATATATATATATATATATATATATATATATACGAGGGATTCATAAAGATACAATACCAAATTTCGGAGTATATTCATTATTTACGCCCCCGCAACTCTCCGTGGGAGTAGATTTGTATGAACCCTCCTCCTTAGATAGCATCTACCATGCATGAGAAACATTTCGGACAGGTTTAAAGTTTGTAGATCTTAAAGTTTCGGAGAATTCGCGAAAAGTGAGTGGTACTTAAGGTGAGTGATATTACAACTATTTATTGTAATTAGATTTAAGTATTAATATAATTATACTGACAATTATAATATTACCATATCTGACAATTTAAATATTACCATTCTCTATCATACATTCGTATTCATTACGCAACCCCTATTTATTTCGTAATCAAAACTTTCCTTATTGTTATCGTGAAAAAAACTTTTCATCTTTGCCCCCATATAAGGGTACGCATATTCCACGCGAAAGAAAGAAGCGAACGAAATTCGATCCAAATAATTTCTCAATTTATATTTAAATAGTGCCCCAACAACCCCCATGAAAGTCTAAGATTACCGCCTATAAGATCAGCGGAAAGGAAAGTAGAAACGAGGGGTAACCTAATACGTCCTGTGGTAACCTTTGTGGACCCCTTTTTTTGTTGATTAAGACGTAATTGTTAAGGGATTCCGGTACGTACAGTGGGAAAATTGAAAGGAGAAATAGTTCTGCACTGAAGATTACTGAGAGGTCGGCTGTTTTTACGATGATATTGGCCAGTAAGATGGTCTATATTGATTGGGAGTGAAAGGGCGACAATATCGGTGGTTTGCAGTCTCGTGTTTCGGATTTTAGGGCTGTATACTTTGAAAGGGACTATTATTTTTAGAACACACTTTAAAGATATTTTTGTTTGTTTGTTATCTGAAAATGTTCAATGTAGATACACTAAAACCAACACTAATATAGCAAGCAGTTAATAATGGCTACAGGCTACATATTACCAGAATTTTCGTACAAATTATAGATAAAAATTATACTCTTAACTTTGGCATATTTCATTTTATTGCTATATTTATATAAAAGAAAAATAATGAAGGAACGCATACCAATATTACCTATCAGTTTTTCAAAGAAGGTAAATTTGAACAGTTTGTATTTACATATTGTCTAGTTCGATAGGGTAATTTTTTAGTGCGTCCGAATTTTAAATTAAAATAAAAGAACAACCAAATTAGATGTATTGAAACTATTTATAGTATGTGAAATGACATTCATTGGCATTAATGTTTCAAAAAACAATTTCGGACAAATGTCAGACGCCGGTATTTTTGACAAGGCGATTTCTGTCAATCTAATTTCCCACCACTGTTTCAAGCAAATGGAAGTCTTATGTCCACAATTGTCCGAGTTACGTTGTATTCCAAGGCGTCAAGGTGTTTTCTCATCGAATTGCCCCTCAACAAATTGATTGTTGCGTTGTTAGAATGTCCTGTTTTAACCACATCTCTTCCAGATCAAATTCAAATTCGATTCGATCATTCAAATTCAGAATAAAATAATTATTGATAATTGCTCTGTAACGATCCCCATTAAAGAATCAATACATTTGGACTGCCAACAACACTGGACTCAGGACTCATCAACACTGCCAGCAACAACGGCGATATTTTCTTCGGAGCGCACAGTTTTTGTCTTAATATCGTGCAGGCTTGAAATGCGTTTGGAATTTGTCGATAATTCGGCTAATACATTTGTTGGGCAATTATGTGCAACATCAAATTCACCAATTCATATACCAAAATAATTGATAAAAACGTTATAAATTGCTCATAAGGTTATTTCTGGGAAAGATACAAAAGGAACCAAAGCAGCTGCCACATGAGTTTTTAAACTAATGTGGCAGCTAAACATGGAAAGTGAATTTAGCTCAATAATCCTATGTAGAAAATAACGATTGTTTGGTCTTTGCGAACCATTCTCATCAATGAGAAAAATATCCATTGTCAAAGGTACTGTATTTTATTTGATGGGATCAGAAAAATATGCTTTATCATGAGATATGCTATACCAAAATTTGGGATTTCAAAATTTCTGTGATATTTAAAATAATTCTTGTCTCCTTTTTTAACTCCATGTTTGTTCATCTCCCCCATCTAACTTAAATTATTTTACCACAAAATGTTTTTCTCCGTAGTTCCTTTCTCTTCCATACTCCCAACATTTTCTCTTGTATTACATTCATTACGATTGATTACCTACGAAATATTGTACCTAGCTATGTGAAATGTTCGACTTCTTTAAAGATATATGTGTTCCCTTCTTTTCTTTATATATATATATATATATATATATATATATATATATATATATATATATATATATATATATATATATATATATATATATATTTATATATATATATATATATATATATATATATATATATATATATATATATATATATATTTATATATATATATATATATATATATATATATATATATATATATATATATATATATATATTTATATATATATATATATATATATATATATATATATATATATATATATATATATATATTTATATATATATATATATATATATATATATATATATATATATATTTATATATATATATATATATATATATATATATATATATATATATATATATATATATATATATATATATATTTATATATATATATATATATATATATATATATATATATATATATATATATATATATAAATGGATGTGTGTGCGTATATATTATTAAATATTTTGCAATTGAAACCATTTTAATGTGCAATTTAGCAATTTAATACCATTTTAATGTTGGAAGTGATCACCGAATGGTATGAGCGAAGATTAGGATAAACTGCCGAAAAGAGCGGGAGAGAACGATAAGTTCAAAAAGTGGATTCTGAGAAGCTGCGGGGGAGGAACAGCGATTTTGATATTCTTTTGTAGGATTTGTCGAATTTGTCGCTTTGCCGCGTTGCAAGACCCGAAGGAGATTGAAAATACAGACCAATTTGAAGAAATTGCCAACAATGTGTTTGAAATGGCTACTTCAATAGCACCAGAAGATAAATATTTCAGTTAAAAATGTCTAATGAGGCCATTAATTTAATGAAAAAACAACGGACAATTTTAACATGAAGTAAAGTAATTTTTGAACTTTGCAAAACTATAAGAAAACGTATTCAAGAGGAAACATGTCGATTTAACATGCAGCTAGTGCATTAAACTCTGAAATAAATCAGGGGAATTAATAAAGCTAAACAGAAGCTGAGAAAGAAAAGTGCGCGAACTATTGCCTTAATACGTGAGGATGGTACAAGGTGCAGGGAGCGGGCCGAAATGTTGGTTGTCTGAAGATTTTATTCAAAGTTATATGAGGATCAGAACCAGTCAAGAATAGCAATGCCCATTGTAGAACAAATGCCAGATATCCTCGTGGAGGAAGTGACAAAGGCTATAAACTTGATGAAAAATGGCAGGCAGTTAGTTATACTATCCAGGAAAGGATAGTATAACTTTTCAGATGTTAAAGCTTGTAGTCTGACTTTACATAAAACACTATAGGACATAAAACGCACTCGGACTTTACATGGTTGTGAACGCGTCTTGTGATGTATATTAAGAAGAAGCAGCTTATAAATTACTAACATTTATTCCCATCGGCCAGCTATTAAGACTCATTCTTGAAACAGTACGTCCTACCTGTAGCTAGAATAAAAGCATCACGCACTTGTGGAATATTTGGGAGCTCTTATATGCCATTTGTCACGACCTAAAATACTTTCTACAAAGACAACCAGAATCTTATATGCGTGTGTAAGTCTGATGTTCAAATCATCTTATCCATCTCTTGATAATACTGGAATCGTCCCATAATAACTAAAATTAATTTTATACCAATAGATCGTTCCTTTTCAAATTCGGATGAAATAACGTGGGGCACGAACTGGCGGCATTTTAACATTTTTTTTATAAAGCAAAAGCATACGTCTTAGCTTAGTTAAAAACAAATTTTCAAGATCCCAAAAGATATTTTCTTTTTGATATAGTGATGTAAATAAAAGAGAGACGTCCACCAAAAAAACCTTTTTTAATTATTGAAATGCACATTTTAGGAAATTAATTTTAAAAAATAATGTCATCCAAATATAAACCTTTACGCTTACGGTATTCATTTAATCGAAGAGCAAAATTCCTTAGGACAGCTCGGCACATAATATCTGTAATGGCTGCCATTTCGTGTCGGATATTTTCTTTTAACTTTAACTGCACCAAAGAACTCGGTTTATTGACATAAACTTTCGATTTTCGATAGCCCACACAAGAAAAAGCCCATAGGGCTCAAATTAGGGCTACGTGGAGGGCAATTTATGTCACCTCTCCTGGAGATCAATTTGTTTGAAGAAATTTCACGAACTCGTGGCAGACACCTGTTGAAAATGTGTGACGTTGTTCTATCCTGCTGAAACCATGTTCTTTAATTATAACAAAGTTTTGCAGTTCAGGTACCAGAAAATTGACGGTAATTCCGCGTCCCCTGCCGCCTTCAAAAAGTTACGGGCAAATTATTCCTTGAGCTGACATTGCAGCAGATTCTGTGACTAGGCGAATCTAGGGGTTTTTGATGCTTGAGTTTTGGGTTCGTTTCGTAATGACAGTTCTACTATTTGCATGATGGTTAAGATGAAAATGAGCATCATTCGAAAATGTTGATGAATGTTGCAAAGTGTTTAGTTACCTGATTAACGATTTGAACCCTCTGACCGGCATCTTGGGGCTTTGACTCTTGCTCCAGTTAAATTTTGTATGGGTGCAGTTTTAAGTCCTTGCATAGAATGCGGTGCAGTGATGATCAAGGTACATTTAAAGCATGCGTTCGCTTACGTACGGAAATATCTGGATTGTCACGAATTAACTGATTTACCATTTCCATATTTTTGTCACTTCGTGATGATCTTGGTCGCCCGGATTTATGTTCATTCATAGTTGAATCAGTTTTTTCAAACTTCTTAACCTATTTCTTAATGAAAGGAACATTTTAATGATACGCAAACCACTACCGAATAACTGTTTGTGCAAAATTCTCGCACACACAACGTACTGTCTGCTCCCGAAAAAACGCTGCATACCTACTAAATTTCTAAAGGCGGGGCTATCAAATAATATCGATATCGTTTAACTTTCCTCATGATGGATAGTATACGGAAATCACTGTAAAATAATTGTTGGCTATATCTCGGGACATTTTTTATGAAATTTTACGTTTTAGAGACTAGAGTTGCTAGCTGTTCCTCAAAGCTAAATACTGGTTACTGAATAAACATATAGTGGATACAAAACAGAAGCTGGTGATTTTCAGTATTAATTTTCTTGCAAGCTCACATACCTTTAATCGGCTATCATGTGTTACTATGCTGTAAATTTTCGCGATAATTTTGTAAGTCGCAGCATAACCGACACTAACGCACATTATTTTCAATGGATTTACGCGGGATATTTTTTAAATAAGCTCCGTTTTGAAATGAGAGTGAGGATGACGAGCAATCGCTGTAGTGCGCTTGCGCATCTGGTCACAGCATGCTTTGCGCGCATTTAGGCGCTATTTCCAGTCATATCGTCTGTCTATGTGCTGAGCTGTAGAAGTTTATAATGTTAAAGAAAATTGAGTCACCCACCGACTTTGAGATACGATCTGTAATTCGAATCTTCAGTGCAAGAAACTGAACTGAAGAAATCTTTACTACAAGAACAGCAGCGGGAATTCACCGTCAGATTTGTGACATTTACTGTGATAATGCTAAGAGTTCGAAAACGAAAGTGGGTGAGAATTTTCAAGGACGGGTGAGTTACTGTGCATGATGAGCCACGCGCTGGCCGACCTTCTCTGATTTCTGAAGGTTTGGTTCGTTGACAAACAAAATTCGAGGGAAGCGACGATTCACGATTTCAAAGTTATCAAGTAAATTTTCACAGGTTTCAAGCTTTTAAGGTCAGTTTTGTACACCAATGTTTTGGTGAAACTGAATTATCGAAAATTGTGTTCTTGGTGGATTTCAAGACTGCTTCCTGACGATCACAAAACAAAGAGATTGGGCTGAGGTTTATCGTTTTTCACTCGATACAATCAGGAAGGAGATGAATTATTAGACCACATCGTTACAGGAGATGAGAGTTGGGTTTCTCACATGACTCCTAAGTGGAAGCAACAGTGAATGAAATAGACATGATAATAGAGTGAAATGATAGCATGTCTCTATTCTCATTCATCATTGCCAATCAGAGTGAAAGCCAAACAGACAATTTCACTAGGAAAGGTCATGGCAACTTTTTTCTGGGACAGGAAAGAGATTTTGCGCATGTCTAGCGCAGATTTCTTTGACGTCGTAATTCAAAAACTTGTTGAGCGGTATGAAAAATGTTTGAACAAAAATAGAAATTATGTTGAAAAGTAGATAAAAGTATGCAGAATATGGAAAAAAATATTTTAATGATATTTATAGCACTTTTTTTAATAAAAAACGGACCTTATTTAAAAAATATACCACGTATGATCACTATGGAGCAGATTTTTGCTCGAGCTCGGGCCAGGTCACTGCTTATGAATGTGTTTAGTCATAGTCGTACATTACCGACTCGTTCTGCAGAAAAATTAATTAATACCAACTTTAGCTTTATCGCTGTGTTTATTTCGTACTGTTACTTTTACTATATAACAAAAAAAACGAAATAATCCAATGTACTTACAAAAAATAATAGAAATTAATTTATAAACATTTCGGCGACATAGATATTTTTATGAATTGGAGTGATGGCTCACGCTATTGCACGAAACGATTTATTCATTTATCTTTTTTGGCAAGTCCGGTCTCTAATGACCATTTTTAAATTACAGTTTTAATTATAAGCTGCTTTTTATCTTGTATGCATTTATAGTACTTTCTGCTTAATTAATGACTCATTACAAGTTGACTAAATCTACTCTTCTTGGAAAACTGATGATAATGTTTTAAAAACGGAACAAAATCGAAAAAGAAAAATACATTATTACTGACAATTCACTAAATAAAGTGTTACGCAACGTCAGCGTCGTGGGCTTAGTACACTACAAAAAACATGTATCTGAATATTCATTAAGACAGATTCAAGCTTGTTAAGTTTTCTCGCTTGTCACTAGTTACAAATCTGGAAAAGACAAAGTGTTACAAATAGATGGGGCGCCTTCAGGCCAACAATGGCCACAAGTATTCCTCAGTGGTGAGGCTTTTTAATTGCTTTTCTGGATCAGTCGTCGTCGCAGATAAATCATTCGGCCGAGAAAACAGAAACGGATTCGTTAATGAGATCGCTTTGGATGATATCTCGAAGAATGGAAATACAATAACAGAAATATATTAAGTTGGAGAATTTTTCTTTATTTCTACGTATTTTTAATGATCATTTCTGTGAGTGAGATTAATTAATAAAAAATATAATTTAGGATCACTTACTTAAAGTTAATTATTTTTTTAGTTTTTAATTATTAATGATAAATTAAGATGCGTTAATTGGGGGTATCTCAATACGTACTTGGGAATTTTATTTTTAAATAAAACCAACCATCTTAGAAAAATAACAT
This sequence comes from Cosmopolites sordidus, assembly GCA_031761425.1. NCBI lineage: Eukaryota > Metazoa > Arthropoda > Insecta > Coleoptera > Curculionidae > Cosmopolites > Cosmopolites sordidus. Next base: position 28,738 of record JARFXV010001084.1, on the reverse strand, counting down.
GCTTGTTTGATTTTATCAAAAAGTAGATACATGTCTCAATAGACAGTCATGTTTTAAAAATAAAAATACACGACAAGATTTTTGTAACATCGATGAGACTCTTTTTGCATTTCATTTAGTTAGTTATTAAAACATTTTTTCCATTTCCAAGTCCCATTTTCCAGTTCCTTTGATTCTCCTTTATATCATGGTGTAATTGAAATTATTTGTATCTAACTTTCCATAATTTTATTGTCGAATTCTGTATTATTTCTTACTTCATCAAAGATAATATTAGCTAATGCACGGAGATACCTATGGTGTGGGGATTTTAATTGCCGAATCTCTAGATGAAACATGCAAAATCTAAAATTTCTATATTAAGTCATTGAAAAACGGAGTTAAATTTAAATCCTGAAGTACCTATTGGGATACCCTTTACACGTATCCAGTTGGCTAAATTTTGTTAACTTTAATGCATTTGATCGATTAAGTAGAGCAATTGGCAGCCATGTTAGTTCTATATTTTATGTAAGAAATATCACTTACTCTCAATAAATAGTTGCCTATTAATTGCTTTAAATATTTTAAACTAATAAATAATTTATTTATTTAGAATTTTAATGATTTGACTTCCTGATGACGCCAGTATAGTTAGCAAAATGCCAGTCGTTAGATTGCCAAGAAAGTGGTTGCCATTTGGTAGGGGATGTTCGGGAAATATATATTTTCTTATGATGAACTCTTTTTAATTCTTATACAATCTGTTTAATTAAGTTAAAGATATGAAAAAAACATACAAATCAGAAAACGACAACACGACTTTTGGAGAGAATTCCAGTAAATACTCTACAAACATTACTATTCAAAGGAAAAAAAAGTTAATCGTTATAAAGTTAGCAATTTACCACTTTAATCTGTCTTGGAGGTGGTTAATCTTTAGTCATTTGAATTATCGAGTTTATCATCGTTCAAATAGTATTTGAGCTAATATATCTGGAAGGTTTTAACTTTCTCCATGATGAGTGGTGTACAGAAATAGTTGTAATACTATTGTTGACCATATTTCGAAATCGGAGAGTTGCCGAATTTGGACCAATTAAATATATATATATATATATATATATATATATATATATATATATATATATATATATATATATGAATATATATATATATATATATATATATATATATATATGAATATATAGTTTGTAAAAGCATTTTTAATAAAAACATTTAGGTGGAAAATAATTGTATTTTTTAAAAAAATGCATAAAACAATTTTATACTTTGTTATCTATCACTTTTATTTTTAAAATTTGCGTGACTATAGTTTCGTAAAACAATTTTACATTCTTAAACACTACTTTGAAACTTTTTAAATTTTTTAAAAAATTATTTATTAAAATGAAATAGTAAAATAAATTTTACCTATTATTATCATAAAAAATGAAATTTTGAAAATTGAGTGTTCGGTCCATCCAAGGAAACCGGTTTCTTTAATGGACCACTGGGTCCTTAGAATGGACCATTAAATACAATTAAAACAAAAATACTTCTTGATCTTTGGACTCACACCAGCATATTTTCTATGAACCCAAGCGTAACATGTAAAGCATTGAATCATCTCTTCTTCCCTTATTTAATCACATATGGTAGAAAACCATGTAGTTTTCAGTTGTACTCTTTATTTTTTTTTAATCTTCTCTTCTTTACCCCATCTTTTCTTCTCAAAATTTTGTGGTTTTGTTTTTTAAATTTTTTCTTCGTTGCTACGTTTTAATCCCAGAACGTTATCAATAATTGATAATAATTGTGCTTTCTGAGCAATACTTTTTTATGCTCGAGAAGACGATGGACCTGGCTGTGGATTTTGTGTTGGTAGCGGTGATATTTTATGAAGAATATCCTCAAAGTTTTTACGCTTTTTTTTCTGAGAAATATAAACAACAGCGGAATCATTGCCGTTTTCACTGGCATTGGGCATTGACGTACTTGCTGAATTTCCAGTAATTATTTCAATTTCAGTAACATTACCATAATGTTGAAGTTGTAGCATATCTGATGGTGCAAACCGGTGATCCTGAAAGACATGCCTGTTAACTGTCCAAATACCAGTGACACGAAAGGCATTTTCAGCTACTGTCACAGTTGCCGCTCTGCCATATGTTTCATTTAGTAATTTAGTAATTTAAGTTTGATATATCTTATCACCTTTATATTGACGAAAAAAGTTTCTTGCCTCTGAACAAAATATTTCTGTAGCGGCCCAAAGAAAGCAACATCTACAAGTTGCAAATGATGGGTGGTATGCCCAGGCAACTGCAGTAATACTATTCCATTTTCTCCAGCAAAGGTACAAGCGATTAAGTTCTTGCTATAAATCGTATGCCCATCAAGCAGTAAAACGACTTTCTTATCTTGATTACAATGTACATGATTTTTGAAATGCTTCAACCACTCAACAAACAATTCGGAATTTATGTAACCTGATTCCGATATAGAAACAAAGCTTGCAGGGGGTGCCCCAATTTGAAGATCTTTGTTGATTTTTTTTAAATGATCATCGGATGAATATAAAACCCAGCAGAACTGACTGCGCATACCATAGTTGTAAGAACGCCACGATCAGCACTTGTTAAGCCTCCTACTTGACGTTTACCTTTACAAGCAACCACCTTTTGTAGAGTTTTATGTACTGTCGAAAATCCCGATTCATCGACATTAAAAATAGTTGCTGCGGTGAAATTAAACTCGTCCACAGTTTTTTTTTAAATATCAAAAAAAGTCCTTCTCTATTGAAGCCTCGTGCTCTTGCCATTGAGGTATCTTCAGGTTTTCCTATTGACTGCTGTGGATTTCTGCGCTTAAATGAGTAGAACCACTTTTTTCCTGCTATTTTCTTTATTAAATGTATGTGGCAAAGAATATTTTTCAGCGACTTCGAAAGCTAGTTTTCGCATTTCTCGGATAGTCAAACTAAAAACACATTCTTCAATTTGAAGAATATGTTTGGTTAGAATTGTTTCCATGTCATTAGTAAATGTGGGCTGTCTACCAAGTGCTTTCACTTTATTTTCAGTAGTATTTTTTTTATCCGTATATCTCTTTATAGTTGCTTTAGGTACATGATAAGTACTACACTCGTTCAAACCAGTATCACCATTCCTATAAACTGCAACAGCCTTTAATACATCACTTTCGGACCAACGTCCGTAATGTCTTCGTTTAGCCATATGCACCCTAAAAGCCATAAAAGATTAATACGGAATTGTAGTTTATCAGAGTTGCCTAAATTGAACAGGTCCATTTTGGGCAGCTGCTATATGGTCCAATCTAAGCATCTTGAGTCATAATACCAATATATACTACATAACCCTACTTTTAACTTGTGCATAAAACTATCACATTAATGTGTACCTGAATAAATTTGCTTTTAAAATGTGTAATACAATTTGTTGTTACTTACTTTAACATTATTGATTGATTTATCCGTTACTTTGTGATAGTTCATTTTTAAAAAGAAATAAAGCAATTTTATACTTTGTTATCTATCACTACTTTATAAAACCTTAGTTTTAAAGTGTGTTTGAGAAAAAAAAAAAAGTTTGAGTTAAAAATAAAAGTGTTAGATAACAAAGTATAATATTGTTTTATTCCTTTTTTATTTACTTTAACAATGACCAAAAGTGTTTCGTTGTTTGTTAAATTATTTAGTTCAGATATTATTAAAACACTACACTATGTAGTACATTACTAGTTTTTGCAGCAACGTGGTATACGCTAATGTCCAATACAGTGCCCACATTAGGACATATATGTGTTATCCGACCTAGATAGAGTGGTGGTCCAATCTAGGCGGGTCCAAATTCGGCGACTGTCCTCCATTTGTTATGAAATCTTAGGATTTAGACACAGGAGTTTGCTAGCTGTTCCACAAAGCTGAATAGTATAAATATGTAATGGTTAGAGCATGGACTTATAGAGGCTACAACAGAGAAGCTGGTGATTTTCAGGAGTATTTTTTCAGCTAGCTTACATACCTTCAGTCGCCGAACATTTAGTACGATACTGTGGATTTTCGCGATAATTTTATCAGTTGTAGCATAATCGTCATCAACGCATATATTTTTTTATGTATGTATGATTAGTATGGAGCAAATTTTTACACTGCTAATGAATGTGTTTTGTCATAGTCGTGTCATACATTGCTGACTCGTTCTATAGAAAAAATGAATTATTACTAACTTTTGCTTTGGTTTATTTCGAACCGTTACTTTTTTACCATACAACATAAGAAAACAAATTAATCCAATGTACTTACATTAGGTATTTTCAAAAATTGGAGTGATGGCGCACGCCATTGTATGAAACGATTTGTTCATTTATCTTTTTTTTAGCAAGTACGGACTCTAGTGATCACTTTTAAATTCAGCATTAAAATTTTTGTTCCACAGAAAACGTAAGAAAGTAATCATTTAGCGTGAAATCTAAGGTGCAGCTAAATGCTGCATGCTAGATCATCGATTAAAACATTTTTGCTTTACTCGATCACCACAAATACGCAACTAAACCCGCTGCGCCTCTGTGGTTATACATTCACCATCTCTGTGTCACATCGAGAACTTTTCGAACAATGCTCAAATAGTCATAAAATTAAAATGAGAAATTGTGTCTTTAAAACTTATTTCTGCTTATTGGATGCCCAGACCGCTTGATCAAAAATACATCAGTCAAATCACAATTAAACTAAAAACTAGAGGAAACAAGGGTGTATCATAATCATAAGGCTTTATCACTTCCACAAATACGAGGGTTGATCAATAAGTACCCGTGTTTGATAACAGATGGCATTGACGAGTGAAATTGACATTACCATCGTGTACTACAGACTGTTAAATGACCTCATGCTGAATTTCAGATAAATTCATAGGTTAGTTTTTTTTGACAGCCAGTTATATCATGCGTGTTTTGTATTTTTCGATAAAATGGAAAAAGAGCAATATCGACCCGTTATTCGTTTTTTATTTATGGAAAAACATGCAAAGAAGTAAAACTGAAGTTGGATGCTGTCTATGGGGATCCTTCACCATGTATAACAACCGTGAGATATTGGTTTAACGAGTTTAAGCGTGGTCGTACAACTGTTTTCGATGAAGAACTGTCAGGACGCCCGTCAGACGTGGTTACCGAGTGGTAACCAGAGACTAAAAGACATTCAAAAGAATGGATTTTTCCGGGTAAATCTGATCCGAAAAACGCAAAAACGGTTCCATTAGCCGGGAAGGTTAAGGCCATTGGATAGATGGATAGATTCGATAAGAAGGAGACACGGCTCCATTTGGCTAAGAAAAAAGTTCTCTTCCATCACAATAATGCAACGGCACATTCATCTTAAATTGTCGCGGCCAAATTGCACGAACTGCGCTACCAATTGTTTCCGCACCTTACTCACCCGACCTAGCACCCAGCGACTTTTTTGTGTTCCCTAACTTGAAAACATGGCTCGCAGGAAAAAAATCAGCTTGAATAAAGAGTTTATCTCCGATACAGAAGCGCATTTTGAAGAGATTAAAAAATATTTTTTAGACGGCTTAAAAAAGTTGGAGAAACGCTTGGAAAAGTGTATAGACCTAAAAGGAGGCTACGTTGAAAATAAAAATAAATTTGTGAAAAAAATTACGTTTTTATTTCAAACACGGGTACTTATTGATCAACCCTCGTATTGTGGAATATTTTTCAGTCGACAAAATTATGGAGATCGATTTTTTTGGAACATTAAAAACGTTCTATTTATTCATGATTTATCACATGGTCATCAGACGTTAATATGCAAATCTTACATTGAAAATTCAGAAAGCAATGTGTGAAAAATAAATGAAAAATTGAGCTAAGGAGTTTTGTTTCACCAAAATGACATGCTTTCAGAAGAGTATTGGTTTGATGGGTGCCATCCAGAATGCTGGTTTTGAATTATTTGCATAACCTTCACGATCTGCCTAAGTTGATCCAATGATGGATAAAGTCATTCCCCTTTCACGTCACACTTTTCTGTATTCTACTTCTCTCGTCCATCGCCCGTCGATCTGATGTTGGGTCTACCGCTAGACCTTGGTCCTTTTCTGGGTCTCCATTCCAAGACCCGTTTAGTCCAGCTATCCTCTGTTTTATGTGCAATATGTTCTGCCCAGTTACATTTTAGTTGTGCAGTATGCTCTACAACGTATCCGCTTAGTTTGTTGTTTTATCCACGTGTTCTTCTTGCGATCTTTCAGTTTAATGTCAATCAGTATTCTTTCGGAGGCCATCTGTATTCTTGCAAGTTTTTGCCATAATTTTTTGTTAAATACCAAATCTCTGCTTCGTATATCAAGGTAGGTAGAATGTATTGGTTATAAAGCTTTCATTCGTGAGTATATCCCTTCCTATACTTAAAATCTGATATTTATAAATTATTTTTTAATTCTTATTTTTTTTAATACTTTTTTATTTATAATTAAGACTGAATGAACATTTAGGGGCAACTAATTTTTCTGACTGCCAATTTGTAATAGCTTTTGTGACTCAGAACCTAGACGGCAAGGAAATGCTTTTCGTCATAGTCTTCAAAATTAAATGTACAGAGTCCATAGGAAATGGACATTTTTAGAATGCGTAGTACTCGGCTATAGAAGGTGAAGGGAAACTTGGATAGGTGTCCAACCTTGGTTAGGTGTAATATCCAGCATGCCACTGTAGATTCGCATGTTTGCTTAGGATATTATTATCAAAAGAGGTGATTTGGACTCTCACCGATATTTATACATAATTTTTTACGAACTGAGTTAAAGCGGAGTTGCTCAAACGATGTTTGACAAAATACGGACGACTTGGATATTATCATGGACAATGAACTCATTTCCATTTAAATCGGGTAGTCAATAAATAAAACTGCTGATTGTGGGTGATGTGAAATATTATTCTATGGCGTGTTAATGTTCAATGGCATCTTCATCTAGTAATTCTAAGAACTGATTAACGCCCTATTGATGTGCCTAATAAACCAATCCGTGACCTACAACCCAAATGCCTCCGGCGAACGGCTGCCGTCGCTGTAACGATAGTCACGCATTGATATTAAAGATAAAAAATTTAAAAAAAAACACGTTACACGGTTCAGTTGTGAAGAGTTTAGAAGTCCGACATCGCTCTGGCTGTTCTTCAAGCGCGGGTGGCTAGGAAATAAAGGCCATAATAGTTGAAGTTTTACGTAACACGGTCCGTGAGATAGCATATAAGTTAAATATTGGCAAATCCACCTTTTTTGACTATCTGAAAAAAGGGTACGTCTACCGATACGATACATGAAGTGTCATGAACTTAGTGAGCAAAATCTGCTGAACCGAATCTTTTCGTGCGATCCTTTGCTGAAAAAAAAATGTGGGGTTATTTCTGAACAGGTTGGTAACTGGTAATTAAAAGTGAATTGTGTACAATAAAAATAAAAAATTATGCTTTTGGAGGGATTAGAAGAGACCCATATCCTTTGAACTTCTTTCATGCAACCAAACCATCAACATCGACCCCCATTTTTCACAATTAGATCGGCTGAAGGCAGCAATTGAAGAAAACCAGCAAGAATTAACAAACAGGAAAGGCATCGTGAATTGTCACGATGCCTTTCCTGTGGTGGTGCATTGGCACCACCACAAGTTTCAATCAGGACCCAGAAAAAATTGTTGAGCTTCAGTTGGGATGTTTTGGCCCATTAATCTTAATCATGCAACATCGCACCATCAGACTACCATTTATTCCGATCTCTTCAAAAATGTTTAAAATTAAAAACGACCTGTAGAATTTTTTTGACAATAAAGAAGCTAATTTTTGACGAAATAGTATTATAGATCTGTGATGACAAAAAGTAGTAAATAATAATGGTACGTAATAGACTAAATTATATAATAGACTAAATAAATATTTACACAAATTGTTTGCATTTCTCTTTCTTTTAAAAAAATCCCTTTGTACTTTTCGGATAACCCTATATATCTTCTCCTTAACGTAATATGTTTCATCTTGTTATTCGAATTAAACATCAATAAAATCCCTGTTGGATATTTATTATTCAACTGTTAAAATATATGTTCAATTGCCACACCAAACCGAGGAACCATTATAGCTGCAATATATTTTTCTTTCCTCTTCAAACCATTGTCGTTTTTCCTTCAACGTATTTCATAATTAACAATAAAAAATTTAACCCATTGTACTCCAAATAAAATAAATGTTTGTTATTGTGATATTAGCCTCTACAATACCATAAATAAAATTCCAAACACGAATAACCCGAACGTTTATTAATTACCGTTAGATTTGGTATTATCGTTTAATTGATAATATGTTGCAGGGCCAATAAACACAGCCCATAAAAATCCTTATCGATAGATTCCTCTGCGTTTTTTGTTGGACTAAAAAGACTTAAGAGATGATAGCTAATTGATCTCTGACTCTTGTTATCTGAAATTGATAGGGAATGACATTCTTTAATGCTGGCATAATTGTTAATGCAACTGCGGTGGTCCAATCTAGTTAAATCAGTACTTTACATTTACGGATTAGTTATATATTAACACATCGGTCAGTAAGTATCTCGGTCTGACAAATAAAACACACTTTTTTTGTAAATTTCGACTTTAATCATCAATATATTCTCCTTTAAAATACAATCATTCCAACGCTTTTCTAACATCTCTACACCTTTTTTATAGAAAGATTTCTCTTGGCCTTCAAATATTTCAGTTTCGACAATTACGTCTTCATTACAGCGAAATTTCTTTCCACCGAGCATTTTTTTGAGATTTGAGAACAGGAAACAGATCAGATCTGGAGAATACGGTGGATGAGAAAGCAATTCTAAGGGTAATTCATGCAATTTAGCGATCGTAGAAACGATTTGTGACGATTTGTGGTGCATTGTCTTGGTGAAACACCACTTTTTTTATGTTCATTTAGAGCCTTTTTGCGATCTCGTGCTTCAAACGCAAAAATAATGGTATGTAATATTCGCTATTTTACCTTTTTAGAGATAACCGATGAACAATATCCCATGCGCATCCCAAAATACAGAGGCCATAACCTTATTTGTTGATGGTTGTGTTTTTGCTCCATTTGGCCGGCTTTCACTGGCTGTTGTCCACTCAGCTGACTGCCGATTTGACTTCGAAGTATAGTAATAGGTCCATGTTTCATCCATTGTCATATACCGCATAAAAAACCATTTTATTTCGCTTGAACAGCTCCAAACTTTGCTCAGAATCATCAATATGTTCTTGGTTTTGGTTCGCTGTGAGCAAACGTGGTATCTATTTCGATAGCAATTTACATATTCCCAAATCTTCGTGCAAAATGGTGTGAACACTTCCTTTCGATATCTGCATGATATCAGCTATCTCATGCAGCTTTACTTTACGATTTTGCGAAATTATTTTGATACTTTTTCTGATGTTGTCTGGTATAACTACCTCATTTGTACGTCCATAGTGTTCAGTATCATTGTTTTACTTTAACGGTATTTTTGTTCATAAAAAAGCAATGCTTAACTCTCTCAGTCAACGGGTGATATAAGTCCCAGAAGGTATTTAAAGTGATAATATGCATTGTTTCTAATATCCCCACTCGAAAATGTTTGTGTATTTTTTCAGTATGTTTACTATATGTACATCACGTGCAATACGTTTATACTGGTGTATTTGGTATTTATTTAACTAATTTATGAAAAATATGTCTAGGTAAGTGTATTTATGTTTGTGTATTAGTTATAGAAAATGTTTTTGTGTGTAAATATTGCGCATACAGAACATTTTTTCTAAAATTTGTTGACGTGACATATGTCCCAGTGCGATTCCGTTGTGGTATAAAATTGTACCATTGGTATTACTAGAAGTAAAATGTGATTTTTCATTTCAGAAATAAATCATTGTCTGAGCAGGAATTCATGGAGTTGGCAGACAATATTTCCGATATGGAAGATGAACAATTCATTGATAATGGTTCAGAATATGTTCAGTCATCCTCAGTGGGTTCAAGTGATGAATTTTCGGGACCATTTACAAGCAAAATAAAAAGGAAAGTCGAATTAAAATTGGTCTTCCACGGAATGTTCATCTTCTAAAGAAAGTGAGAATGATAAAACGGTCGATCCTTCTACAACAATTTTGAACCAATGTAAATCCGTAGAAAACAATTTTTTACTAAGATTACGTATCCCAACTGGAAAACCCTATACTATTCTCGTAAAACTCGATAGATCATCTACTCAGTTGGACGTTTTTTCAAATTGTTCTTCAAAAGCCTTTTTCTGTGGATTTCTGGAAAAACCAACGAAAGATTGGTGATACTTCAAGCAAAAAAAGAAATTATGAAAAAAATGCTCAAAACTGATCAGTATGAAATAATGATTGTCACTGGATGTTTTCTCGTATTGTTCTGTAATAAAGTGTCTGCACAGCGACACTACTGGTCTACTAATATTTCACTTGGCAACACAATGATCAAACAAACAATTTCTAGGAATAGATTCTGGTTACTGCCTTCCAAACTATATTTCAATTCCCCCCAAAAGCCAGATGGCGCACATAAAATATATAATATGGATGAAAGCAAACTTTTTCACAGCCGAGAAGCCAAGAAGTACATTGCAGAGTATCGATGAGGCTGTCTAAGTTCAAGGGAAAAAGTTGCCTAAAACAGTAGGTTCCTCTAAAACCTACTGAAAGAGGCGTAAAATCATGGGTTAGATGTGATTGAAAAACTGGCTATACATACGACTTATACGAATATATATTCAGGAAGAGATGAAAATAGAAACCAAAATTCAACTCTAGGAGAAGATAATGTCATGAAGTTAACAGAAACTATTCGAGATATTGATGTTAGCCTATGCTTTGACAGATTTTTTAGTAGCACTCAATTTATAAATAAATTACCTTTTACTGCAGTTGGTACATCAATAATTACCAGAAAAAACATCGCCAAAAAGGTAAAGCTCAGTTTTATTAGTATGGTACATATACAGTCTCATGGAAGGATACCAAATTGTCATGGCGATGAAATGACTGTAACAAACAGCAAAGCGAAACACGGAAGTCGATAAGAAATTCCTTGCGCAAACATGATGGAGTTCTATAACAAATATATCGAGTGAGTTGATCTTTCAGATCAACTCGTTGGCCTCTACGATATGGATAAAAAGACCGGCAAATAGTGGAAAAGAGTTTTCTATCGGCTACTAATGACAGTAGCAGTCAATTTCTGGATCATATTTACTGAGCTAAAAGAGCAAGAAAAAAATAAAAGGAGTTTCTTGGATTATGTGATTCAGCTGGCTAAATTTCTAATAAGTTATGGCCGACAATATGCAAAAGTAGTACGTAGAAGACAATATAGTAGGCTGTCATCAGGTTCCAGGCTACTGAATATAAGGGATAACTTGCCCATCGAAGGGCCAACAAGAAGAAGGTGTCATCGCTGTACCAAGAACAAATAAGAAAAAGAACAAAAACAATTTGTGTGACTTACAATATATAACTATGCAAACACTGTTACTGTTATCACACCTAATATATAAAAAATAAAAAAGGTTTTCAATATCTCTTTTTTTTATGTCCCCACAACTAGTACTAATGGGACATATATGTTCCTACCCCTCAACATACTCCCCTTTTAAAAAAAAACTTGAAATCATAATTTTCCTCTTTTTTGTGATCAATGTAAAGGATATATAACAAAATTAAGTCAATTGAACAAAAAATAAATAAATTGGGACTGAACGGGTTAATCAACACACGAATTTTTTTTCCATTATTTTGAAAATAAAAAAAGTAGCGTCACTTAAAGCCCAACTTAAAAATGAGTAGGCAGATTACATAAAAAATTAACACGCAACGTTTGAAGGTTGATACAATCGACCACTGGTAAGGATTTTTCGTAAGTGACGTCATGTATATGTCAGACCGTGGACTTATTGATCGATGTGTTACGTATTATAAACCCTGGAGTAAGAGATGATGAATTAAAAGTTAGACATATAAACACTAAGTATATTTCAAGTGTTAATTCATTTTCTTAATATGTGTGTTATTTACACTTCTAGAATTATTTTCAATTCTTTAAGCTTCACAAAACTATACTGAAATAAATTGCAGTTGTATATTTGAAGAAGGCACAGTGTGTCGAAACAATTGTAAAAAGAGTTTTTTTGTGACAGCATATATGCATATGGATATGTCGCCGGTAAAGATGAGGTAACACACAGCCGATGACGCTTTACTTTGGCACACCAGACCATATTTCTCTTATTATTGGGTCTTCATTGTATTTAAATTGGAGGAATCTGTTTATGAGATATGATTTCAGTACTTCGTAGTAAGTATAGGGTATTCTGGGTTTCAGTTCAGTATAATAGGTCCTAATAATCTTATCGAAGGCCTGCGAAACATTCAGAAAGGCTACAGAACATAATTTCTTGCTTGCAAAGGGACTGATAATTATATCTACAACACGTTGAATTTGTTCAATTGTTAAGTGTTGAGAATTAAATTCAAACTAGTGTTCAGGAGTTATAAACAGCTCATTTAACAGAGGAATTAGTGTAGTTAAAAATATTTTTTCAAATATCTTAGATAAAATTAATTTCGATTGATTGCGCTCTTGGTGAAATATAGTAACAATGATAATAATTAAAACACTTGAAATTTGTTTCACAATATATTCAAGATATTAAGTGTTTTAATTATTATCACAGATAAAATTAGTAACAGACTAAGGATCTATAGGATGATACTATAGGTCTATAGGATGATACTTCATCGGTAGTTTTGCCACGTTTAGGAATAAGAATAATATATACCACTTGCTACTGTGATAGGAAATAACCAATTCCCAAAATATGATTGAAAATATGGGTAATAAAAGTAACGGCTGTATCAGAGAGTTCCTTTCTTATTTTAACAGAGATCGTATCATACCAGGGCGCTTTTAGTTTGGGTTCCTTATCATATTCCTTATCTCCGAACTTTTGTTGGTTTTGATTGGTAATGTTATTTGGTTCATTATTTGGCTCCAGGTAATATTGTATTACCTTTTCTTCTCCCAGAGAATTGCCTAGAGTTTTTGGAGCTTTTTCTTCGTTTGTATATAAGAATATGGTGTATCGTTATCTTCCACGTCTCGATACTAATATGGATCTTTAACTACCGCTATTATAACCTTCAAATCATTTATTATGGATTGGATTATGGATTGTTAGATTGCTTAAAATAGCCAGTTCCCAAACTTTTCATTTCAAGTACTAATCAATTTGTGAAGGGTACTTAAAGACTAAATATCTAAAACAAGTGCATATCTAAAATACGTGCTTATAGTGGTTATGTTGAACCGAAATAACAGATACTTTTTGATAAGGCAATAAATTGCGTTAACTTGAAAAATAAACTTGACGGAAGTCTTTAAAAATAAGTATCGGCGCCAACACTAACATAAAACCAATAAACGCCATCGAATATTTAACAACAAAATTTTGAAAAGTTTTATTAGCATTTGATTACTTTTCGAACTAGGAACGTTTCCTACAAAACTCCGGCGAAACTTTTATCGAATAAGCAAAGTAATCTCAATTCGTCGGAAATAAACAGAAACGAAATTTTCAAATATACTAATCCGTCAGTTTTAAAAGAGTTTTTTATCTGCGTTTGTAACGTTTTTTATCTCTATTATTTCTGACGGAGCGTAAGTAGTTTTAGGCGGGAAGCTCTCGACTAGAAAAAGAAAGTTTTTTTTCCGAAAGATAAATTTAGAGCCATTAGAGGGGTCCACATCTAAGCGTCAGTAAAAAGGATGTATCCCTTTAGCTTGCCACTCAAAATCTAAACATGCATTTTTCCTTACTAATTCAAAACACTTTTAACGCCACAGCCCCCAAATATTGTAACCACCTACGACATATGTCTAGTATGTGCATCTGATACAGATTTATGAACATCAATGAGCATCTACAGTTAGAGTTTCTACAGTTAGTGAATTCGATACTTTTTTTTAATATATCAAAATGGTATAATATGTAAACTGTTTAAACTTGGCATAAAAACTGTGACATTTAAACTTGACATTTGGTGAGTTCAGCTATTAATAAATGCCCATATTTTCAGTTAGATTTTTTTTGTGAGACAGTGGTTTATACAAGAAAGTATCATAGCAGGGTGCTTTTGGTTTAGGTTTCTTATATTCCTTATCTCTGTACTTTTGTTGGTTTGGATTGATAATGTTATTTGGTGTGTTATTTGGCTCCAGGTAATATTGTATTACCGTTACTTCTCCCGGTTATCTTTAAAATATTTTAAGAAAAAGGGAAAGTATATATTTTTTTTTGTTAAACTAGTGAAGGAATAGTGAAAAATAAACTAACCGCATTACTAATATTATATCTTATTAATACTATAAATGTGAAAGTATGTTTGCTTGGATGTTTGTCCTTTAATCGTGCTCGAACGAATAGAAGGATTCTAATAAAATTTGGCACAGAAGTCGATTATGTCGTGGAATAGGACATAGGATACATTTTGTAACACTGTGAAGTTCCGGCGAGGGTGTACATCGATTGTATAAAGATTCTACCATTAAGAATGACGAAACTTTGACAGCTCAGGCCGTCCATCTTTGCGTACAGATTTTTGACATGTCTTGTCAATTGTTTTCCGAAAGGTTTGCAATTAAATCATAGTTCATTTCTCGTTAGAAGAAAGTTTGGAAATTGGCCAGGTTTATTACGCAAATTATCCCTCATGATACTCAACGAGCAATTGAGACCCAACAAACCGACAACGAATTTCATCGCAATATCATCTTCTCCGATGAGGCTCATTTCTGGCTCAATGGCTTCGTATATAAACAAAATTGTCGGTATTGGTGCGAATCCACAGTTTGATGTGGATTTCGGCATGGAAGAGTCATCGGTCCTTATTTCTTTAAATATAAGGAAGGAACTACCGTTACTATCAATACCGAGCACACAAGGCATTGCTGGAAGATTATTTTTTTCCGGAATTTGATGGAGTCGATGTGGATGACCTTTATTTTCAACAGGATGGCGTACCATGTATTACAAGCCAAGTTTGGCAACTCGTTCATTTCACGAAATGGCTTCCGCACAGATCATGCGATTTAACTCCTTTAGATTATTTTTTCTGGGGACATGTGAAAACATAGGCTTATAGCAATAAACCCGCGACTATCGGCGACTAGGAAAAGCCATACAGCCCGAAGTCTGCACCAGAGTCAACAAAAATAGGCGCGAGCGGATCCGGTCTGCAAAACGAAACGGTTATTAACGGTTTTATTAACATTTAAGAAGGGTTGCGATGCCATAAAGATCAATATATGACCGTTTTTGAACCTTGAGTTCTGCAGACAAAATTTGGCAGGAATGTTCTTTATGAGTCGTAGATGTTTCCTACGGTGGAGAGTTCATAAAAATCAACTCCTAAGAGAAGTTGCGGGAGCGTAAAAGATAAATATACTCCCGTTTTGGAACTCTAAGTTCTGTAGACTTGAAATACTTAGCGGAAATTTGGTATTGTATCGCTGTGAATCAACCCCTCGCAATTTTGTCTTCATGGTATTTATGGAAAATGTAAAGCTATGGAATTCTGAGAGTAATTTTAATCATTAAAAAATCAATTATTGCTCAAATTTTATTCGCGCCCAGCGAAGTGGGCCGGTAACAGTTAGTTTTAAAGAATATTGGGTTGATGCAAAGTCCCGTTTTTAACGGTAGGTGGCATTACATCGCAAAATCGAAGTGTTATATATTCTACGCGTGTAAAGTTTTGTTATCCTTGAGAAGGAATTTCTGCTAGTACTTAGGAAAAAATGCATCGCAGACGCAAAATAAGATATGTGGTATGTACAGCAAGGATGTCGTTGATGATTCCATGTTCCGTAAGTGGTTTAGAAAGTTTCGTGAAAAAAATGTTAATCTTAGGGATGCACTACGCAGGCCGAGGATAATGGCAACATAATATTGGCTCTCATTGAAAGTGATAGAACAACTCGATAGATCGAAAAAATTCATGGATTCAACTAATCAACAATGTCAAGGTAATTACCTCAAGGCCAATTATTTTATTTATAGAAATGTCGGTATCACATGAGTTAATGGAGAAAAGTTTGATTGACCGAATTTCTGCTTGCGATTCTCAATTGAAAGGCAACGAAATCGATACCATTTTAAAAGCGGATGGCTACTGGTTCACGAAAAATGAATTATGTGTAGTAATGTTAATGCCAAGAGATCATCGTGTAAGCGCGGAGAAGTCCCTTCAGCAAATTCAAAGCAAATTTACATTCGAAGAATGTTATACTGTGCATTTTGTGGGATTTGAAGGAAATCGAGCTTTTACCTGAAACTCTTTAATTCGGAGAAATACTGTTCACAGCAGGGTGAATTGAAGTGAGTAATCAACTAGAACTATCCTGAATTAGCCAACAGATAGGGCATTGCGTTCGATCGAGGGAGTGCTAGACCACACGTGTCCTTTGCCATGAGACACAAACACACTTTTTCAACTTAACGGGAATGTTTTGGTGCATCCACCGTACTTTTATGACCTTGCGCCTCCCGACTACAATTTATTTAGATTGCTTCAAAACAGCTTAAATGGTAAAACTGAATCATTTCCTTGCCAGAAATTTCATAGCTTCTTTGAGCCCGAGGTTATGCAGCTACCAGAGAAATAGATAAATGTTATTGAACAGAACTGCATATACTATATTGTTGCATTACTATATTGTATACTAAATGTTTCTTAATTTTTCTCAAAAAAATGGGTAGAACTTATGCATCAATGAAATAATATCTATATATATCTATATATATATATATATATATATATATATATATATATATATATATATATATATATATATATATATATATATATATATATATATTTTATTTAATTTAAGTCACGTCAACGCTCAAAGGCGTTATTTAGTGACTTACCAACACCGACAAAGACATACAAATACGCACACAAACATTCATGCCCGCACCAGGATTCGAACTCGGGACCACTGGATTGCCAGGCGGGCGACTAAGCCACCAGACCCCCGCGGTCGGCCAATATCTATATATGAAAAAGGGATGACAAAAACAAATAAATTCAACCAAAAAAATATAACGTTTTATGGTGTTTATCTTGTTTTTATTTTACTTGATATCAATTGGGATATAAGATTCCAATTGCAATTGTTCTAGCTGTGGTGGCCAATTAACAGGTTCGTTCATACAAATAATTTTCTCACCGAATTGTTTTCTCAATAAATCGATTGTTGCATTGGCTATTTAACATATGGAGCCGTCCTGTTGGAACCACATCTCGTCCCGATCAACACCATTCAAATAAAATAATCATTAATCATCGCTCTGTAACGATCCCCATTAACGAAATGATCAATTTGGATCTACATCAACACTGCCAATAACATCGGCGATATTTTTTTCGTAACCCATAGTTTTTTGTCTTGTTTTTGTTTTAATATCGAGCAGCGTGAAATGCTTTCTGAATTTATCGATAATTCGGCTAATACATCGCTCGGTTAGCCGGAAATTCGCCAACACACACTAAAAAATCACCGTTTACAATAACTAGTAACGTTTGTTGTAATTATTGTCGAACTTTAAATTAGATGAAGTAAAATGAATTTTTGGTTTATGTGTGTATTATCATGTGTTTAATGACAGTCATTTAAATAGACTTCCAATTAATTGGCTTACAGAGTATGAACAAGTTAACGATTTAAGAAGATAAAAATTGAAAATTAATCGTCCAAATTTTGGAAATCCGAAGTAGAAAACTAATGATGATATTGTATTAAACGTTTTATAGATCATTAGTAGTAAGACACAAACATCTTTAAGATAACTTCCATTCCATGTATGTATATATATATATATATATATATATATATATATATATATATATATATATATATTCGGGTGTCCCGAAACTCAGCGTCAAGCGAATGCCGGGCGAAAGGCCTACAATTATTTCCTACAACTTAGCATTTGGAAGTACAAGTCTATCACTTCAAATAAAATAGTTGGCCCAAGTCAGATTTAAAAAAATAACACTGTGTATATATATATATATATATATATATATATATATATATATATATATATATATATATATATATATATATATATATATACGCGCCCCGAAACTCAACATCAAGCGGATGTCTGGCGAAAGGTCAGGTTATACCAGTTCTAGCAACAATTTAAAAAAAAATCCATGTTACCGTGTTGTGATAATAGGCATATTTTTGAAAAACTTGAAATTCGACACCCTAGGCTATATCTTTAGGTCGTGTGGTCCCCAAGTTCCAAATTTTTCAGTGTTATTTCTTATAACGTGATCCTAAATAGCCATACAATTAATCGCAGTCACAAATCAAACAATGAACGTTGTTAATTTAGTAAAAGAATGAAAGATACATTTGTGTGTTCAAAAATGGACTTGTGATGGACCAGTGAAAGCGAGATGGATAGATGTGATAGAGTGAAATAGATAGTGACGCTATACGACGACGAATTAGGGAGGGCCAGATTTACATTCGTCTTTAAGATGGCGCATTTAGTGAAGATTTAAAAATGATACAATAATTGGCATTTTTCTTTCCATAAAAAATATTCTTGCCTTTTTTTGCAAAAGAACCTTATTTGCGAATCTCTTTGCATTTATTTCTTCTGCTGTTTTAATAACTCTGTGACGCAATTCTCTGACGAAATCGGCAATAGAATTGTTGAAACAGCTGAAGAAATAATTGGAGATTCGCACGACTGCATATACAGTGCTATACAATATATATATATATATATATATATATATATATATATATATATATATATATATATATATATATATATATATATAAATTGAGCAAAATAACATTTCAAAATTGGACTGACAACTGTCTCCAGATTTGAATATCGTTGAAAATGTCTATGGGATACTTTTCTAAAATTCCTGTGAATGTTTCTGGGTAAGACTGTAAAATCTGACAAGCAAATACCCCTCAGTCACGCCAGTTAGAGGCTGGGTACGGCCGGATGCCTTCTGAGGGTTTTCTACGTTGGTCACTCGCCAGTGCAAACCAGCACAAAACCAATGGTTGATAGCTCGAGGGGAGGTGCTGACCGGGGTTTACGGTAGTCCTTCGGAACCCACGTTAATCCAGTAGCCTTCTCAGTTGCAGATGCGCCTCAAACCTGTGCCTCAAGCCTATATATATATATATATATATATATATATATATATATATATATATATATATATATATATATATATATATATATATATATATATATATATTTATTATATCATATTATATCTCTATCAGTACAACTTCGTTGGTCTTGACTCAAAATGTCACACTCTGCCATCAAAGATGATGGATATGCCAGGTTATCGTATACGGAGGTTAATATAATCACGCGCATCTTTCCCTCGGAATTTTGTATCTGAACTCTTCATCTTGAAAACAAACCCTAATTAAGATGAAACATTAGAAAATGTGAATAATGCGTACGTTCGGAGGAAATCTGGAAAAGATAAGCGAACTTGAGAAACGAGCGTCTCGGTACAAAAATAACCTCTTAAGAACTGTAGACTCGTTTTTATGTAATTAACTCTGACTCGTGTCAATATGTTTGTTCTTAATCAGTTTAAAAGTTATTTATATCATTATCATTGAAGTTAATAATGATAGAGGTAAAACAATCTTATGTCTATATTTTATTTTAATATAATGTGTATGTTAATGAGTAAACAATTAACCGAAGTTCAAATCAACTTAAAACACATTTTGCAAGCAGCATTATTTGAATTAATATACTACCTAATATACTATATTAATATATTACCGTCTTCACTATATACCTCAGAACTTCGAATACTAGCTCCATATTTTTAGGCTCCATATTTTTGGGTTTATGATGAAAAGTTAAAACTGGAAAATCAAAGATAAGCCTTTGTGCTATATAGTATTTGTTTTAAACTACACTCATCATACTACTACATCATAAAACAATTAATCCTATGCCATTACCAAAATGCATTTTTTTTGTGTTTTTTAAAAAACATTGTTTCGCAAAAACAACTTGGCGTTTTTGTTTTTGCGTTTCAATAAACAGATTTTGCAGAAGTTCCAAGCTTTCTTTCGAAAATGCGGGAAAATTAAGCATTATTAACTTTCACACCTGGTAACTCTAGTGAATGATCTCGTTTAAAGTATAATCTAAATCTAAGTCAAAAGTTGATTTATTTATTTGAGTTAATATGCACGTCTCTAAAGTGTAGGCTTATCTGAATCCTGTAGGAATCTAAATTATTACATTATCTTTCATCGCATTAATGACAGCTTTCGGATTACTCACAGCTTTTTGTCACTTAAACAGTCGATTTAAGAAAAAAAATTACATTTCATCCAACGTATTGTCCCGATTTAACGCTTTCTGATTTATTTATGTTCCTAAATATAAAAAATTAATGCGTCCTGAACGATTTTTAGCGCATGACCAGACCATTAAAGCCTATGTTAAAGTTTCTAGATCACCATTTCTGTGTGACATAGATGTTTTGAGAAGTGCAGAATTGTATAAAGAACCGAAAGCAGAATTATATACATTCAAAATGCCTATTAATTTTTGTTTGTTCTTACTGTTTGTATTTGTTTTTAATCACCTTAAAATCGTTTAAGTCAATTCAATAAAAATAAACAGAAATAATAAAAAAATAAGAATACAATTTATTTTAATTAATGTAAATGAGCAAACATTTAATCAGTTTGAGATTTTATATTTTATTAAATGCTTAGTGGTGTTTAAAATGTTTCGAACCGTAACGGAATCTCTATTCTATTCTGATTATAAATCGTTTATTCAGTTTGAGTTACCAATAATTAAGGCTGTATTATCCACAGATTCATAAATAAAATATGCTTTCTTAATTGCATTCTAATATGTGTGGGTCCTTGTTGAGTATAAGAAGTAAATTCATAAAGGAAAATCAGAAGAAAATGGAACAATAGATAATTTAAATTATTGAGATTGCATTAAAGTTTGTTCGGTTTATTGCTATAATACATTTGGTTAATATCAACTTTATGTATTCACTATAGCCATGACATCAAATATTTTGGAATTTAAGTAAATATTTATTATCAAACTTGTAAATTTAAGTACAGTGTCTGGACTTTTTCATCAATTTCGCGCGGAAAATAAAAACAATAATGTCTGTTTAATGATGGACATTTTCGTGTCCACCATTGAATGCTCTTTTTACATCTTTAATTTTATTTTACATCACATTATTTCATTTTACATCACATTATTTTATTTTACATCACATTTAGTTGTTGGAGATTTATTGAAATGTTTCTTCAAAAGCGCTATTGTAGCTATTGCAGTATGGATTATAGCACCATCTTGCTGAAACCAATAGACTATTAACCTGGCACCTGATTTACGGTGTATGCTCGTCCTACTTCATTTGCAAAAACAAACATTGAGATCATACAGACATTATAAAGCAATGAACCCTTAGAACATAAATTGTGTATGTATGCCTCCTGAGCTCACCGACGAGCTCCAATATCCATTCCACGCCTCATTGTAAACAATTTTTTTTCTTGGTTCAACTTACACTGTATTGTCTCAAAACTGAAACTAACGATGACTAGAAAACATTTTAAAATGATTTAAAATATCCTAAACCCGTGTTATCTTATTTTGTAAGGGCATCCTTAAAAGTGAGGAGGAGTACTTCAACAATTTTCAAACGACCAGCATTGTATTGATTTTTTTTTTATTTACTTTGAATATAAAGGGTAATTTATTAATGTGTCCGAACTTCCGATGGGGGTCGAGGTCAAATCATCATGGCAAATGTGAACAAGGCAATCATCATGGTACATCAAATATCTAGCAAATCATATGAAACATTTAACTTCAGAGCAACGCTTGCAAATTGTCGAAATTTATTATTAAAATCAGTGTTCTCTGCGCCAAACTTATGAATCTGTCATAGTGCATATAACCTCCCAACCGAGCGATATATTCACCGAATTATCGACAAGTTCCAAACGTATTTCACGCTGCTCGATATTAAAACAAAAACAAGACAAAACACTGTGCGTTCTGAAGAAATTATTGCCACTGTTACTGGCAGTGTTAATGAAGATCCAACTTTATTAATTCGTTAATGGGGTTTATTACAGAGCGATGACCAATGATTATTTAATTCTGAATTTAAATTGCATTGATCTGGAGGAGATGTTGTTCCAACAGGATGGCTCCACATCTCAAACAGCCAACATAACAATCGATTTATTGAGGGAACAATTAGGTGAGAAAATTATTTCGTGGAACGGGCCTGTTAATTGGCCACCAAGGTCATGTGATTTAAGGCCTTTTGAATCTTTTCTTTAGGGTTATATTAAATCTTTAGTTTGTACCAGCAATAATTGACGCCTTGGAAACCCACATAACTCGAACAATTGCGGACATAAGACCGTTAATTGCTTGAAAAAGTGGTCGGAGATTGGATTGACAGAATGCGCTTTGTCAGAAGTAGCCGCTGCGGATAGTTGTCCGAAATTGTTTTCATACATTAATGCCATTGAATGTTATTTCACATAAAATAAATAATTTCAAGGCATCTAATTTGGTTGTTGTTTTATTTGAATTGAAAGTTCGCATGTATTAAAAAATAATCCTATATTATAATGAAAAATACTAAATAAAAAAATCTTTAAAAAACAATTAATTCAACATTGGTTATTCGGTATTCAACATTGAACAAACACATTATTATTATTATATATATATATATATATATATATATATATATATATATATATATATATATATATATATATATATATATATATATATATAGATATATATATATATATATATAGATATATATATATATATATATATATATATATATATATATATATATATATATATATATATATATATATATATATATATATATATATACTAGTTCGGTAATGTCTGAATGATTGTGGCGTGTTCATATATTTTTTTTTCTTTTTCCTTTATTTGGGTTTTTCGCCACTATCTAAAACTCAAAAAATATCAAAAATACCTGTTCTTATTTAAAGAAAGAATCACTGGGTAAAAACAAAAAACCAAACGGAGACAAATTTCTCAGTGATTCTTTTTTGTAATAAATTTGCCTAACGAACAAAATTTTAAAGATATAAAAATGTTATAAAAAATTTTACAAACTTTTAACGTTAACTTTTCGGAGGGTACTCTCCCCCCCGTTTTCAAAACTAAACTAAAAAATAAATTATATTAATTTGTAATATATAAAGTAATGAGTGAAAGTAAATATATTTTTTTTGTATAAGTCAACGATACTTACATTGACAACAATATTGACAACAATAATTGACAACAATTGTTGTCAATGTAATTATCGTTTCTTTAAATAAGAACAGGTATTTTTGATATTTTTTTAGTTTTAGATAGTGGCGAAAAACCCAAATAAAGGAAAAAGAAAAAAAAACTAGTTCGGTTGCGCCTGAACTATCCTTGTTATTAGAAAGAAACCATTAAAATAATGACATTAAACATATTACCAGATAATACCTAAGAGCTTAAAAGTTGTTGCATTTTGGACAACTGGATCTAAGAATACTGTCTATTTCTTAATTGTCATTTTAGATTATCCATTCCCGCTACACTTAACTAAATTGAGTCTCACGATCCAAGTAATGTTTCTATTATTAACAAATACAAGACTAAATAAAAATTCATGCACATGCCGAGAATTATCAAAAAAAGCATCAGTATCATTTTCTGAGTTTAAAAAATTCATAATTCTGCATTTTTCTTATTTTTAAAGGTATTTCTTATCACCAAATGGTTAAATTATTCCATAAACATCTGCCAATCTGCCAAAGAAATACAGAAAAATCTATTCACTTTAAAATATTTATAAGTATTATTTATAGTAAGTATACTTTTAAAGAGCTTAAATAGTGATTTTATCGAGTGTTTCTAAACCTAACTGATTATAGATACATTTTTTTTTCCGGATATGATGGTCTAAATATCTGGACTTCCAAACATTATTTAATTTTCCATGTAAAACAGATTACATTCGTATCCTATTAAGTAAGTTTTTTTTTAAATTATTTACTTCCTATAACGATTTTGTTTCAAATAACTTGTGCTTTTTTATAGCCTTGTTATCTGTGATGGTGAATATATACAAATTGTCGTAGCCCTGTTGTACAGCATTTTCATTGCTGTTTTTTTAGTTTTCATCAAGTGGTAAAATTCCTTCCTAAAAAGGTTGGTATAAGTTCTACTAATGGACGCTAAGTTTCAGCATAAATTTAGTTTCATATTTCACAAAATAAAAATGGAAAACTTACACATTAATGTCGTTTAATGTCAAAGTTGAAATTACCAGCACTAATTGTTCACACCATAATACGTTTTAAATAATTCTCATCACTTTAAGAAACACATGATTAATTATTTTATGAAATTATATGTTCAAAATTTCTACTATTTTAGTCTACGAAAGGCTAACACAGTTCTGACCTATTTTCCCGAACACGTTGAAAAAGTCCTGGTATATTTCTAACGAGGTTGGCAACAGCCTTTTTCGTAAATGAATAGCATATCGTGATATTCGCGTAGAGGGTAGAATTTTGGTTTTAAGTAGAATTTAAATACACACTAAAATAATTCGACCTGGAATGATAACACCTTTTGTCGTGGGTTCAGTTAGTCAATCATCAATCTCATCTCAGTTAGTCAATCCGACGTTGCCATTTTAATTTTTTGGCTGATCTATTACTGATTCTTAAATTACACAAAAATTGTTTTAACAATGTACATAAGTTTATCGTAATTCGTTTATAAGTAATAAGCCGTTATTATTTGTCAAATATGCTTTTACATATGTTTGTTTAAAATGTTAATTCTTATCATAGTTATCATAGTTTTTCGATTGGCTAAATTGCCAATCGCTTAGGTTTTTGATTCTTGTTGTATGGCTTTTTTTCTGTGAATGATTTCTATGATTTCTCAATGTAGGAATGAATTTTTTATTTTCATTTTTAACTGGGGAAGAGAAATATATATATATATATATATATATATATATATATATATTTTCAGTGTATTTTTAGTTTTCTATGAAACTCGTAAAACTAATTTGGACTGCCATTAAACCGCTTTTCAGGAATTGTATCAAAGCGATAAAATACAGAAATTTTCTTTTCGAATCGACCCATTTCACCGTTTGATGTAGGAGCAATTTTTTTCCGTAAAATATTTTTACACGAAAATAATAACAATCTTTCAAGCTGTCGTTGAAAATGCTCTGGTACTTTTTTTTATTTATCTTATACTGTATTTAGAGCGGAAAAGGGTTTTTTCTTTGAGAGTTGGATATGGAGTTTCATTTATAACGTATAGAAGAGTATAGAAACGCCCATATTACAAAATATTATATATATATATATATATATATATATATATATATATATATATATATATATATATATATATATATATATATACATATATATATATATATATATATATATATATATATATATATATATATATATATATATATATATATATATATGTATATATATATATATATATATATATATATATATATATATATATATATATATATATATATATATATATGTATATATATATATATATATATATATATATATATATATATATATATATATATATATATATATATATATATATATATATATATATTATATTATATATATATATATATTATATATATATATTTAATTTTTTTTCAGAAAATTGTGATCAGAATTTGATAAATTGTAAAAAATACAAACGATATTTTATTTTGAACATCCCATGCTATTTTTTTTAAGTAACTACCATATTTTTCTATAAATTGTTGTGGATGGTTGCGGCATTTTCTTAATAGAATTGTACATTAAATTATATAAATAAAGCAAAGTTGTCTAATTTCCACTTATATATTTCTCTAAAACATAACGCGTTTCGCTACAGTGTAGCTTCTTCGGATGGTTAACAAAGAACACCCATCAAAAGGAGAAGCTACAATGTAGCGAGACGCGTTGTTTTACTGAAAAATACAAGTGGAATTTAGACAACTTTGTTTAATTATACAAATTATAAATTATTGAGTTATAATACTCAGACTAGTTCCTTAGTGTGCCTGAAATTAGTTGTGTTGTGTGTTGATCCCTTTGTTATTCAATATATTCACAGCCATCGTAACACTTATTGTCGACCAAAAATGATTAGAAGGGTGGACATATAGGGGATTAATAATACAAGGCTACATAGAAATACTGTACGCTGTTTATTCTAAAGATATTGAAATGGGAAATTGAATTTCAAAGGCAAAGGCAAATGCAACGTGGAGACTAGTAAGAAAAATCAATAAACGGACGCCCGACATCGTAGCCGAACGCCGCGAATAGTCCCGAACTACCCCGATACAGTCGCCGGCCTCCTAGAGCGAGCGCAATGGCCCATCCATTTCAGTTGGATTCTTCAGTCTAAGCGGATAACACTTGTGGAAAATGCCAAATGAGATTTTGGCGAAACGTCGTGACTTCACAGAATGAACGGATCGATAGATCGAAATGATTTAGAAACATTATCTATATATATATATATATATATATATATATATATATATATATATATATATATATATATATATATATATATATATATATATATATATTTATATATATATATATATATATATATATATATATATATATATATATATATATATATATATACTATATATATATATATATATATATTTATTATTATTATTATTATTATTATTATTCACGTATGGGCCCGGGTGGACCACGCGAAGTACAATTAGAGGCGTTTGTTGTTGTTAGCCATCCTTTGAGCCCATACTAATTTCATTCTTTCGCTATGAGCTTTTTTTCTTTCGTCAGACCAAGTTGTTCCAGTCTTCCTACATTTTTCTCTCTGGCCAACCTTCCAAACGTCAGCCTTGTGTCTGAAACAGCCCCTATCCTGAATTTCACTTTGTGTAATATTTGCTGATCTTAGATCCTCTTTAATTGCAGCAATCCATTTAATTATTTCTACTTTAGCTCTACTCCTATTTTCATAAAATTCGACTATTTGTCTAGTTAGCCTATTTGGATTCATCCGTTTTATGTGTCCGTAAAACTTAAGTCTTCTTTTTCTCATATCGCTATGTATATCTGTGTATTGTTTGATTTCTTGGTTTTCTCGAAGTCGGTATGTTGTTGTATTTATTTGTTTGGGGCCTAGGATTTTTCTTATGATTTTTCTTTCCTTCTTTTCATTGTCCTCGATGTCTCTCTTTCTATTCAAAATGAGCGTTTCTGCCCCATATAGACATTCTGGCTTAATAACTGTGTTGTAATGTCTCAGTTTTGTGTTTTTAGATAGGCATTTTTTGTTATAAATATTTTGTGTAAGTCTCAATGCCGTTTTCATTTTTTGACATCTACTCTTATTGGCCGCTTTTTTTAACCATTTTCCATGATTATTTCACCCAAATATTTGAATTGAGAGACTCGTCTGATGTTACCATATTTTGTTTTTAGAAATGGTGTTCTTAGTCTGTTGCAGGTCATGTATTGTGTCTTTTTAAAGGAAATTTGGAGTTCTACCTTTTCTGCTATTTCTTTTAGGATTTCAATCTGTTTCTGTGCCGTTAATACATCTTGAGCCAAAATTGCTAGATCATCAGCAAACCCCAGACAATCAATTTTGATGTTGATTCTCCCCAGTTTAATGGGCTGGTCAATATTCAGGGCCGACTTTTTTCACGCCACTCCTGTATTACTTTTTCTAGAACACAGTTTTATTTTTATATATTTCACATATTTATATTTTCACATATTTATTTTTATATATTTTTATATATGTATTTCCCACGTCGCGAATTGTCAGGAAAATTAAGTTTAATTTTTCATCGCTTATTTCAGATTTATATACAATTGAACCGTCCAAAGGTTACCCATGTGTCATCGATTTTTATCCATATGAATCAAATTAAAAATTATTAGTCAAATTAGTGCTAACTTTCATAATAGACGTGGCTAATGCCTCGAAAGACGGATATTTATGTTTATGATTTAAATTCACGATAGATTGTGTGATACAGGTGTTATATATCGATATTTTAACATAAAATTTCGAGTGTTTGTCATGAAATTGTAAAGTGTTATGTCATAGATCGATCGAAGAATTTTGTAGGTTAAAATTGAACGAACTTCAAGTTATCACGAAATTATAAGGAAGTAGTCAATGAATTAATTTGGTATTGATCCAAATCATTTTATTTACTCTATAAACATTATTGTCGAGACCAATTTTTTATATGATGGAAACGTTACCAAGGTATGGGAATATAAAGGTCATTAAACAATTGCATTACACATTAATTGCTAATATCACTTCAAATATTTCATATAATTATATAAAGCATACAAAAACAGCTGTTTTGAACATAGTGTTAAATACTGGTTACTTAATACATAAATAAATACAATAATACATAAATAATAATAATTTTTCCTATATCTAAATAAATAGGTATATTAATAAGTT